>ML823640.1:41172-73345 GCA_009831015.1 Picea engelmannii
AGTTGTGGATATTCCCTAAGATCAAGCCTTGAACTCAGATATGAATCCAACCAACTCTAGAGATGAGGGGGATTCTTCCCCGATTTCCCTCAGCAGTACAAAATTCACTCAAAAAGGTCCAACGCTCCCTCAGAATGGGGGACATACTGTTTCAACATTCCCCCAAAAGAGGGTATAGAGTGTTGGCACTCCCTGACTGGGTATAGGGGAGCGTTGCCTTCCAAAATTGATTTTTGAGTGGTTTTTTCCATGGAAAAATACTTGTACTCTTTGCCAAATGATTTCTCCTCTTCAAAACTAGTCATTTGAGGTGTCTTTTAAGTGTTCTTGATAATGTCGTCTGAGACACGACATAGGCAAGATGACAGTATGATATTTGCGACACTTGAGGGAAAAATGTGACACTTGCGACATTGGTAATGACGAAACTAGCCCATAATCGTAATGAGTAATTTTGATGTGTAATAGTGGCATGTTCACCACCTTTGTTATCTTTGCAGCCCACGACGAGTCTTGTTCGACATGTAATTTGACTATGTCATGCATGTCGACAAAGTCATTGGGTGTGTCGAATTCTAGAAGGCCGATGTCTCTCATCGCCCAATTGATTTTGATCCATCTCTTTTCTCACTTGGCCCACTTCTCTTGGATTTCTCGATGAGGTTCTTGGGCCATTCTTACCCAGTATTCAATCGACTTCTTTATATCGTTGATGCTGCTATCCCTTAACTCTTGAATATCGTGCTCTTTAGCGTCTCAGCCATTTTGAACTGTGCTGATGTAATCAATTATTTCCATATCTTGGTGGGAATTATCGTACCACCTTTACATGTCCTTGCACGTCACTAGCACCATTAGGGTGTCTTCTTGGAAGTCGTCTATCCCTGCAGTGAAAAGGTGTCACTCATTTATGAATTTACTGTAGGCATATTGGAATTCACTTCTCAAGAAAACCGTGAACTGTGCGGACTCCTGATAGTATTTCCCCAAATGGCATAGATGTTCCAACTCCTTTAGTGTAGTGGCCAACTCCTCTTCATATTTTCTTTATCTATCCAGGGTGGCATCTATGATCGCCATCCCTCCTCCAATAACCTTGGACATCTTCGCATGCTTAGTGTTGATCAATTTTTCCTCAGTGGTGATGAGGATGGAGCGATCCAAAGTAAGACTCTTCTTCTTGGTGGTCCTCTTTATGATATCTTTCCTTTTCCGGTCATAGGATATGTCATGTATATCAACAACTTCATCCATGGGTTCAGGGATTTATTGATCTCCCTGTGTAAGCATATTTTCCAGTCTTCCGACGATGTACATTTGTTCAATATTGGGTTCTTGAACCTCTTTCATGTTTTCTGAAGGTCCGGCCTCTGGTTGTTTCTCATTGAGAGGTAGAGTAACGGCTTAAATTGAAGTATCAGGGGTAGGCTCGGTACTTACTTGATAATCAATTGTTGATATGTTGATTTCCTGCTGTGGAACTTCTTCCTTTTATTCTCCCAACCCTAACTCATCTGTTGGACTATCCATTTGGGTCTCAGGTACATAGAGTAGCTCAATGTCTAAGACAATTTTGACCTCCTTTTCATTCTGTGGAAGGCCTCAAATTTGAGCATTGAGAGCGGGGGAAGAGGCCTTCTCGGGCTCCTTTTCTTCTTTGATTTGCATCAGAGTCACCAAGGACACCTCTGAACTCTCTTCATCATCATAAATTTTTATTAAGTCATGGAGGGGGGTCGGTGCACTTTCTCTCCCAGATGTCCTTGTTATCTCTGGCTAAGCCGAAACATTCCCTGGTGATCCGGCCTGTGGCATTGTAACTTCAGGTTCATCTAACCTGATGATTTCATCAATTTTTATTAGCTTCGGGTCACTTGGACATTCCCACCTCTCAACTGGGTTGTTGACAATGAAAATTTCCATTTCTGCGAGGTCTAGGTCATTCTACAGTTGATCGATTACTTGTTGTTCTTGTTTTATTAGGATCATTCCCCTTGCTTGTGCCTCCGGTGTCATAGTCAGTCCCATGTTCTGCACCTTTGTGGCCTCTGACCCTCTAACTTATTCTCTGGATCTAAGATCTTCTTGAGCCAATTGTTCTATTGTCATATCTTGTTCATCCAGGTTCATGGCCCTGAACCTGGTGATTTTCAGATCGACCATCTTTTGTACCAGCTCATCCCAGTCGTGGGCATTCTCTGTGAAGACATTGTCTTCGAACTTATCATGAGAATACAACCAGTAGGAAGACACTTGTGAAACATGTTGCAATACCAGGCCCTTTGAAATGTTCTTTAGGAATTGGCTTGTTGGGAATATGAACTCAATTTGGCTCAACCCTTCTTGTTTGGCTTGAGCGGTGTCATTAATCAAGTAGAATCCTACATGGAAACCATAGGGTATGAAGGATCGTTTCTTTTCCTTGAGCAAGGTGGAAATGTAGCCCTATAATATGGTTTGATAACATATTTATCCTACCACAAGTCAGTCTAGGACATGATATGGTAGGATATATGGTTCTCTAGTGGCCCCGAACACCCTGATGTAGGTGTCACGCTCGTCCAAGTACCAATGGCCTACCTTGGATATCATTTTCCTTGTCACGGCCGATAGTCTTGGTAATTCCTTAATTAAAAGAAAAACAAATAAGTTTGTGCGATGAATTCATCACATATGAGAGAGTAGGACTTCTTATACCTGTTTTCCAATATCATGTTGAAGTAGAAATGGACCAGGAGTTATGCAACATTCCATCTCAGATTCATGCCAACGAAGATTTTTCTGGTGCACACGACATCGAGCAAGCATCAAGCCATGTATAAAGCTCATGTCTCTCCTTCCTTCGGTGCCTGGGAATGATGCACACAAATTCTCAGCTACTTGGAGATTATTAATCCCCAGTTGAAGCTGCTCCCACCAATCATAACTGTGTATTCCAAAGGCATCCATACCTCTGAAAACCTGGAGCAATATTTCTCTCCATACAATTGTCGGATGAGAGCCATCAAATAGACGTATGGCTCCCTTAAGTTGGTTTTCCCGTACCAGTCAGTGCTCCAGTTGGTGAGCATCTTGTCTTCCCTCCACCATGAGTCCATCACTCGGCTGGTGTCATCGAGTTCATAGAAATTCACGACAAAATATGTATTTAGACACTCCTCGGGGTCTCTGATTTTGTAGTATTTCTGAACTTCTATCGGAAATAACACTCTGACACACCCACCATTTGCATCATTGATTAAACATTTATGTGTGTCTGTGTGGTCGATGAGCCACTTTAGGACTTCTACACAAGGAAAAAAGGGGGTTCTTATTGCCACCATATGTAGGTATGATCGTCGGATCTTTGGGAACACCTCGTCGTTGAGCGCTCCTACATATGGATCATTGTGTGGGACATATTCTGGGTATTCCTCCTAGATGATCTTGTTAAAGAGTTCTCCCCAATGTGGGAGTGCCATATTGGACCCTATGCTTGCCTTTGTATCTCCAAAGGTTGGAGGGTGGATGAAAACCTTCTTTGTTGTTTTATTAATGACAGGTTTCAGCCTCAGAGTGTATTCCAATTGTTTTGCGGCCCCTGCAGAAGAGCCTTCACCTACCTGTGGTTCTTTCATCTTCGGTGCCCTTGAATATCGTCTGGTGGTTGGATTTATTGGTGTCATTGTTCCTACAACTAAAATAAAATTTTAGATACTGTGTAAAACAAAAAATAGATAAAAACATATGAATTACAACCAACAAATTTACGGACTCGGATACATACCTCTAAATCTTGTTAAAACCTGGTTACTTTTACAATCACAGGATCGATACAGCCCTCGAGTCACTCATCTTGCTCCTTTGGATGATCCAAAATTCTCTTTTTCACAGAATGATTTCATTTACAATGGCTCAATAGAATTTAAACAGGGAAGAAATTACTGTGTCACATCAGCCATTAAATTCAGCTTATGAGTGAAATTTTAACAAATATGTCGCCAAATATATATAACTTAAATTCATCATGGGTTGACGACAGAGGCGCGGGTGGTGATGTGATTTTAAACGGTTGTTTTGATTGGCACACGAGGTAGCAATTAATGCGAGATTTGGTATTAATTGGCTCCTTAAATGCTCAAAATCCGATCGTATCTAATTCTAAAATGTCCCATCGTGTCTCTCTCTCAGTGGGTGGATTGGGGATTAGGGATATGCTATGAACATTTTCGTTGACGTCTTTCTGCAAAAATCTCTAACACCGATCAATTTCACCATATAGTGATGTCATGTAAAAGTTGACTCATAGGTGTGACTCGAACCTAGGGAACCAAGAATGACTTGGGATAAAACTAGACCATACGATCCTCCTATCGAGTAAAGACACATGGCGATGAATAACAGTGACTTAATTAGCATTTATTAACTGGATTTGATACTTTCCTTAATTTATTGGTTCTAAAACAAACCTTAGCTTGTCGATGCCGAAAACGTATTCAAGGTCGGCGATCGACGATAAAACTATGAAGTGATTTCTTCAGATTAGCTTCCTTGAAAAATTCCTGATGCCGAAAATGCATTAGGGATCAGCGATCGGGAATAACCTTTAGCGCTATCAGAATGTTTGTTGCGATCCTTTTAGGTTTTCATCAATTCTGATAAGCACGTCAGGCATCGTCTATCGGTGATATCTTTTCTCTCTTCATTAACATTTGTCCCCCTCATCTTTTACCAATGTCAAAGGGGAATCGACTATCTACGATATCCTTATGCAAGACTTGACGCAAAACAAAAACTTCATTTTTCCGATGGCAATGGAGATTAGCGCTCGACGACTGAGGTTTCCCGAGTGGTTTTTTTCCTTCTTTGAATTCCTTCTGATGTCGAATCTGAGTGCGTCGGGTGAATTTATTTGGTTGTTGATTCTTTATTCAGTTGTTAAGGCCTTTTAAGTCATGGGGTTTCATAAGTTCAAACAAACCTGAATAGGTGATGAGAGTTGTTGTCCCTCGACCAAGTTTTGAGGAAACCTTGGTCAGGTTTGGACCACCTTTTGGACTTCGATGCGAGTGTTGAAGATGGGGCGCCATGGCGGAGATGAGATCGCAGATCTCACTTGTTTTGTGGGCTATGTGGACTCAAAAAGGGGTTCTTTAGGGTTTTGTAATGGGTTATGGGATGTCATCCCATGGGTTTACCCATGTTTAGGCCTTTTTGTAAGGAATTGTAAAAGTATAAATAGATAAGAACATATGGTAGAAAGAGATAGAGAAAAGAAGCGAAGTCTTGGTAGCTAATTGCAAGTAGTTATGAGTTTCTTTGTGCAACAAAATGTGTATGTAAGCCTCTTTGATTTATAGAGAAGTTGGATTTGTGCCTTGACCTAGTTTTGGGAAGGAGGATCTGGCACTCAGTGCACAAATATCTTTTCTGATGAGAAGCTTGGCTCTGTGGCTTAGTGCACAGGAGAAGATGAATGTAAGAGATTGAAAAATAATATAGAATATGAAGCAGTTGGTGGACGTAGCCCCACACTGGGGTGAACCACATATATCTTGTGTCTTTGGTTTTCTTTGTGCTTTGTTGTTTATGTTATGAATTTTCTTAGTGCCTTTGTTAATATGTATGATATATAAGATCTAATGTTGCTTAGTGCTTTAATTGTATTAAGGATGAATGGATGTTAGATCTAACTTGTGATGCTAAGTGATATGGGTATATTATGATTTGTTACTACACTGATCTATCCTTAGGTATATTTTTTTATGTTTATTAAGCTAATGAAATAATTCATGTTATTCCCAAGTGTTAATAGAGTACTCTGTGAACTGTTGTTATCACAGATCTATGTCCCATCTTGGTTATAGACACCTGCATCATGTAACCCCCCTGCTTCTACTTCGGGTGAGACTTCTCCTTCCTCGTAGGGGTTGTCGAAAGGGTCGGTAGTTAGGGTTTTGTTGGTTCATTTTTTAAGCATTGAACCCTGGGTCTACCCCTATGCCAACAAATGGTTATGTTTTTGGGACCTGAAACTATGATTGTTGGGAACTGAAGTAAAGAATAGAGAAGATTTGTGCATAGATCTGTTGTTGTAGTGCACAGTAGTCTACTTGACTTGTGAATCTTTGTGCTAAGAGATAAATATGATTTTAAGAAAAGATGTAAGATCTGAAAAGAGGTAAGCTTTGTGCTTTGATAAGAGTAAGATAAGTGAAAACCTTTATTTTGAAAGCATGAATTTAAGTATGTTTAATAGATTTTTTCCTAGTTTGAAGGTTAGGGTGCAGTTAGAAGAAAGGGTTGATTTGAGTAAATTTAATAGAAATGAAGAAAGATATGGCATTCCCATGCATAGAAATATTTTTTGGACTAATAAGTGGATGCATGAACCTAGAAAGATTTTTTTGCATATTGTAGGTCCAGCTCTATGATCCTAGGGTGCAGTATAGAAGAGGTTGGAGAACGTTTAAAAGAAAAAGAGGATTGACATTGTGTTATAACTGCAAAATATCGGGACATATTGCTAAGGAATTCCCTGGCACATGTCCTATTTGTCTTTGTTGTAAGATTATTGGTCATGAGGTTGAGGATTGTCCAAAGATAATTTCTAAAGTTGAAATAATGAACACGAGACAAGAAAACTATTAAGAGACTAAGGGTATGTTAGAGAATCATAAAGAGAAAGGATCATAGGAATTCCAGACTACATTAGTACAGTTGAAATAAATGATGGATGCTCACAAATATTTCAGTTTACCAGAGATCCCAAAAGTAAAAAAACGTATAAGTGCAAGAATACAAGACTTCGACATAGATTGTGTCTTGGATGAAGAAACACAAGTAAATATTATGACAGAAGAAACTTGGGAAATTTTGGGAAATCCTACTTTGGTACCTTCATTGGGAAGAATAGGATTGTTTAAAGGAAAGATGATAACCCTATGTGTAAGAGTTACTAATATACCTATTATTGTTCATGGAACATCGACTGAGGAGGAATTTGAATTCATTAAGTTTGTTGAGAACAATGCCCCTTTCCCACTTTTGCTACGTAAGCCTTGGATTGAGAAGGATCATATCAGAAGGAAAAAAGATGAAGAAGCTACAGAAAAGAAAAAGAAAGAACTAAGGGATTTCATAGCTAGAAAAATATATCGACTAATAGAAGAACGAGAGGATAAGTAGAAGCAACAAAATAAAGTAACAACACAGGAGGGAAAGAAAGAAATAGAATTAGATGTCAAGGTTGAAAGAATTCAAGAAGTCTTGAAGAACCTATCTATGCGAGAAAGAAGAATACCCACTCAAGAAGTATTAAGAGAAGGGATATTAACTTCAGACCCTTTCAAGGCACAACATCAGTGCGGAGTCACCACGCTAGGAGAAGATAAGAATAAAAATGGAAAGAGGATTCCAGAAATAGTTAGAGAGACTCAGATCATAGGAAATAAGGAAAGGAAGCTCAATAAGAAGAAAGCTAAGTTGGAAAAGTTGCATGAAGCTACATAGAACATATGGAAGACTTCGCAAGAGGTAGGTCTGCAGGACTTGAACCTCGCCGGAACAACAAGACCACAAAGAATGGGACTTTTCCCTGACAAAGTTATATGACCATTGGTGGTGCCCTGGTCGTTAGAACGACACTCTGGAACGACTAGAAAATAGATTTATGAGATTTTGGACATTCAGACCGAGCCATAATGGAAAAATTCACATTGATGGAAGCATTCCTTCCCGTTGGAAGAATCTGTTACAACACTTTCTTATTTAAATCGTCGGTTGTTGCGTCAGGCCCACTTTTTTCCACTCATAATTAACTGAGCCAAGAAGATAATTGATTGTGTGTCAAACTGTGTTATCAAAATCTAGAGCTCGTCGTCTGATTATCTACCCTTCCTGTCCATTCGTCTACCCCAAACCATCTATTTAAAAGTTTGAATGGTGGGCGAACCTAGTGTACTAGAGAAGTCTGTCGAGGAAGTCCTAAGGAAGCTAATGGCTGAAAAACCATTGTATGAAGGAGTATAGGCATCGTCGACTAGGGGAATGCATGCTTCCCCTTTGAATGGATGTCGTTATGGCCATTTTAAACCTATGACTGAGCAGTGAAGTAAGAATTGTGGCGATATGGCTAATGCGAAGCAGATCCCATCTATTCTACTAGAGCACATTCCACCATTAAGTTATGCACAGATCTTCATTTCATATATACCATTGCACGTGGATATGAGAGAAAGGAATAAATACAGTTATATTACAAGCTAACAGATGATGACATGGAGGATATCACAAAGGAATGGTCGGAGGAGTTCCTCGTACCTGTTTCTGATGTCAAACTCTCCAACACTGACACCATAGGAATCCCCTTGGTCACCCAGGTTGATCATGTCGAACAATCTAGTGAGACAAAGAAGAATAAGAAAAAGGAGGAAATCCAAGATATAGAGACCAATGAGGAGGACAGTGCCTCTAAAGAAAATGGATGTGGCTCGTTAGGAGGAGGAGGAGACCAAGAATATGGACAAGGAGGAGGGGATAAAGGAGAAAAGAAAGGAGAAGGTGAAGCTACACCAGCTCAAAATCCCCCTACTGAAACAATAACACCACAGAAGAGAAAGGTTTCTCCAAAGAAACCTTCAGCAAGAAAGAAGATGCATGCTAGTAGGCCCCAGTTGGAGGCCACGCTCATAGAGGATGATATCAGTCTAGTCCACAAAGCCATGGAGGATTCTTCAGAGGAAATCCTACAGAGATATGGAGTGAAGCAGGAAGAGCTATATGGAAAGATCTAAAAGGAATTAAAGGAAGTACAACAAGCTATTTGGTTGATCTATGAAGTACCCACTACCCCCTCCTCACCCCAGAATACAAAATTAGGGGATGAACCACCCAATTGAGAAGACTTGCAGATGTGACAGAGGACCGAATTCATAAAATCCACGAAGAAAAGGAGAAGGCTACAGAATCCTTGAAACAAGAGAAGGATGAATCCCTAGAACAATTACGCATAGCACGGTACTGTGTAACCGCCTATGAAAATGAAAAAGAAGAGTTTTAGAAGATGGTCCAGGAGGAAAAGTCCAGCTACAGAGAGAAAAGGAGTAGTTTCTTGCAGAATAGGCCATGGTTAAGGAAGTTGTGATTAAATCATGTTACTCTGTGCCAATTATGGCATAGGATGAACATGAGTCGGTCGAGGCTCAAGTGGCGAAGCTCACTGAGACCATCTAGCAGCTTCAAGAAAGGATAATAGAGTTGGAGTTCCGAGAAGTATCGAGTACTCCATAGGAGGTGCGTGACCACAGGGAGGAAGCCGCTAAGAACACAATTATAAGAATAAGGGCCCTCACCTCAAAGTGAAAACAGTTGAGAGATAGAAGTGTGCAAACATATAAATGCCTCGTAGAAGATTCAGATATAAGGAAACTGGAAGCACAATTATAGTAGGCACAATAGCAGGCACTCTGAGTACAAGCGCAAATGAATCTACTCACTGTGGTAGAAAGAATGAAGAGATCTCAGGAGCAGTGTGTAGTGCAACAAAAGATTATTTTCCTTCATGATAGGGTAATGGAATTCGTGCAAAATATACAACCTATGCAAGATGAAGCCTACAAGGTTTTTGAAGAAATCAAGGGACAAAGCTCGCAACTAGACCAAGTGGTTCCATCAGTCGAACAATGCCTAGAAGGGCCTATCATAGTACAGACAATATAGGAGCTTGTTGAGCAGGAGTCTCAGGAGAAGTAGAAAGTTGAGGTAGCTTGAGGCCTTCGAAGAAACATTTCCCATACCTAAGTGACTCAGGACAAGTCACAGATGAGTGTTGGGGGCCTATTGGCCCTCGACCAAGTTTTGAGTAAACCTTGGTCAGTTTTGTACCACCTTTTGGACTTCGACATGAGGGTAGAAGATGGAGCACCATGGAGGAGTTGAGATCGTGGATCTCATAGAGAAAAGAAGAGAAGTCTTGGTAGCTAAGCGCAAGTATTTTTGAGTTGCTTTGTGCAACAAAATGTGTATGTAAGGCTCTGTGCTCTATAGAGAAGTTGGCTTTATGACTTGACCTAGTTTTGGGAAGGAGTATCTGGTGCTCAGTGCACAGATATCCTATCCTATGAGAATCTTGGCTCTGTGTCTTAGTGCATAGGATTAGATGAATGTAAGAGATTGAAGAATAATAAAGAATATGAAGCAGTTTGTGGATGTAGCCCCACACTAGGGTGAACCACGTATATCTTGTGTCTTTGATTTTCTTTGTGCTTTGTTGTTTATGTTATGAATATACTTAGTGCCTTTGTTAATATGTATGATAGATAAGATCTAATGTTTCTTAGTGCTTTACTTGTATTAAGGATGAATGGATGTTAGATCTAACTTGTGATGCTAAGTGCTATGGGTATATTTTCATTTGTTACTGCGTTGATCTATCCTTGGGTATGTTCTGCGATGTTGATTAAGATAATGAACTAATGCATCTTATTCCTAAATGTTAATAGAGTACTTTTTGAAGTGTTGTTATCACAGATCTGTATCTCATCTTGGTTACAGACACCTGCGTCTTGTACCCCCCTTTGCTTCTACCTCGGGTGAGACTTCTCCTACCTTGCAGGTGTTTCCGAAAGGGCTAGTAGTTAGGGTTTTGTTGGTGCATTGTTGAAGTGTTGAACCCTAGGTTTTCCCCAGTTCCAACAAGAGTAATGAGAATAAGCAAACACAAAACATTTCTCAAAATGAAGTCGAATCAGACAGTGCAAAAGATCAAGTGTTATCCAAAAAGAAAAAAATTGACAGAGGATTTTTAGGGTGTGTTGAGTGCTCAACACTATCCAGGTTGTTGTTGGTGACCCTAAGAAGGGAAGTGGGGAATTCAAAGGATTATTGAGAAAATAAGGGGAACACTTCCTTGGGTGTGACAAGTGTGTGGGACATGAATTGTGGACTAGTTGTAGCAGTGGGAATCTATTATTGAGAAATTATGTTGAGAGTCAGTCCTTAATTTGTCTCTAGAAGCCTTTTTCCCTATTGGAGTTGAGCCCCAACTCACGGGTGACCTATTGCTGAAATATTATGAGAAACAATGTCTACGGCTGGGAGGAACATCTGAGTTAAGGCTGCAGTTGGTGAATTTCATAAAATATAAGTTTTATTAAAGTACTTGTATTGTTCATTGTGTGATTGTTTATATATGTTCGACATGGGTTAATTCTTGTATGTTGTTGTATATGAGTATTTGTTATTATTTTGTTTAATGTTTCTTGCACATGTAAGTATGTTGCTTATATCATGTATTTGTAGTTGTGCATGGATATGACAAATGTGGATAGTCTTTCTAGTTAAGTTAACCTTGTTATTTTGGCTATGATTCTTCAAGAAAAGGATTGAGTGGTCAGGTGCACAGGATTGTAGCATGTGTGTAGCAAGAGACTGGAATTCATGTGTGTGTTTAGGGAAATAGACCATGCGCACAGTTAAATCAGAAGTCATCTGTGATGCCTAGATGGATGTGTGCATAGTTATGTTATGTGATCCGTAATATGGAGCGCGCAGCTAGTGAGTTACTTCTGTTGCTTAAGGTTGTATTGAAAAATAGAATGTTGCTTTCATTGTTATAAGTTGTGTGGTGCGACTAAAGGTTGGGTTGAGTGAGTTACTTCAAGTGATATTGAATGGACTTGTGTTAGAGTATAATTTGCGTAGTGAAAATTCGATATAACACATTTCTCAGTAGTATGTCGGGGGTGTTACAGTTTGGTTGAATTAGAGCTATAAAAGTTGAGGTTGTGTGACATGGCCCAACCTAGGGTGGTTGGGGAAGTTACATTCTAGTATCAGAGAAATTGGTTCAACAATGGACTCATATGGGCTATATATTAACATGAATAGATGTGTGCACTAAGAATTGGTACCGCCCAGTACAAAGTTTAGTTTGTGTGGAAAACCAGTGGTGTACGATATAAAGTTATGATGTGCATAAATACAATGTTGCATGGGTGTGTGCAATAGATTTGGGATGTTAAAATCATCCAAGAAATACAAGGGAAGGAATTTGACAAGATGGTGCAAATTTTTCATGTAGTTTTTGCATGAAATCATCTAAAAAATATTAATTGTCTGCACATTTTGCATAATTATCAGCAATTAGACTAGGAAAGAGACAGTACAGAAGATTAAAAGCATGGAAGATGCACAAAGGACTTATAGTCCTTATGAATTTGGAGATCTATATGTCAATTTGGGTGTTGATGGTATAGAATCCAAGGAGGAGCACATGAACTTGGTAGAAATTGTAAAGGTACTGCAGAAATATGTCAGAAGCTATAAGGATAATAAAAAAAGGTTAATGAAAGCCAAAGAGAAGAAAGATGAATTCAATGTAAAATTGATGTAGATCCTGGATAGAATATAAAATAAAATGGATAAGGAAACAAATTTGAGTAGATAAATAAGTAATAGGTCTCATTATGAGAAAATAAGAGAAGAAATAAATGTTGGTAAGCATTCTTTTAAGAAAGGGAGCACTAGCTCAAGTCCATCTCGTGACCAAAAGAATAAGAGAAGGACTGGGGTGAACGAGTTACAAGGAGAAATGAATGAGATCAATCCTCCTACCTTTAATGGTGAGCACAAGAAGGATGAATATGGGGAGACCTGGTTGTTGGGTATGAGGAAATAATTCCATCTGCATAACTATTCTGCTTAGGCAGAAGAGAGAATTGCTATCTATTAGTTAAAATGAAAGGCATCAATGTGGTGGGATCAATACATGCAACTGAAGAAACTTGACGAGAAGAAAGTGACTTGGATAGAGTTTAATAGGTATTACCAAAATAAATACTTAACCAAGATATACTTCGATAGGAAGATGAAGGAGTTCTTTGAACTCAAGCTTAGGAGCATGACAATAGATGAGTATTGTTGGTTACTAGTCTTTTCCTACCTTTTAGGATGACACAGATTCAGATCTAAACAAGCTTCCAAAAAATCCCTCTAAAACTATCGGCCCTCCTAGTAAACCAGAAGGAAACACAACACACAGAGTGTATTGCCTCTCACCCGAGATAGTTCTATGGGTGGTTGCAATGATCAGGTTCTTGCAGCCTGGGAATGCGTGGGGATATGGGATTATACTATGTGATCTTCATTCATTTACTATCTCATACATCTATATTCCATATACTATCATTATTTATCCATGCATGTAAATCAACAGATATAACTACTTCATCAAGACATTTATCTAAGAGTCTACCATTGAAAAAAAAGAAATAAACAATAAAATTTTCACATAGCACATGATCTACCATGGGTCAACCCCTCCTAGGATACATCCAAAAAGATTTGTCTCTCAATATATTGTATTATGTTTTTGCAATATAACGCATCACACACACTACAGTCTCTGGTCTTACAATCACCACAGGATCCTCGATCCCTGTACGGATGACTAGATTGCACTAGGCTCATCATTCTATGATCTAACCCTCGGGACCGAGTTTCTCAAATCTCCTCTAGCACAACATCTTACAAAAAATTACATTTCTTACAATTTCTGGTTTTTCTATGCAAAACAGTCTTCCTATGCAAAATAGTCTTCCTTTTCATTCTGGCCTCTGAACTCTCTCCCTCCTCTCTCTCCATCCCCTTCGACCTAGACCTCCTAGGTACTTATTTATAATTATTCTTGGATTGTCTTCCATTACAATATCTTACAAAAACCCTAACCCTATAATGGTTAAGTCTTATTTCATGTGCACCTTGTATGCTTTCCTCGTACATGCTTCTTTTCCTTCCAGCTATCTTTTTCCCACTTCATGATTTTCTTTCCAAAAATAGACTTTTCCCCAAAATGGGCCTACTCCCAACAGTCCCCCAACACTGACATGTGGCTCATCCCAAGCCACCTAGGATTCCACACACCCTCAACACCCTCTATTAGACTTTGGAACTTGTCTACAAGTTCCCTTCCTCATGTTTGGACCTGCACGACCTTTTCTATGAGCGCTTCTACTGTTTGCATTGTGATATCCTCCTGGATCATTGTTGCGCACTATGACTATGCTTGCACCATGTTCTTCTTTTCCTCCTCCAACTGTGTGATAATATTTGTTGGTAGCTCTCGGAGAGGTTCCATCTGCTTCTGTCTCTCCTGCCTCTACATATGTATTACTATTATCTCAGCTTGCAGCCTCTTCATGTCTTGTGCTCCCTTGAAAAGATTGGTGATAGTCATTGTTTTATTCCTCTGCTTGAGGTCATGTCTGGTTGCACTTATATTTCCTTCTTCTTGGTCCCATTGTTGGAACTTTTCATCTTCCTCCAATACTGTCCATAGCTATGATGCCCTGTCAAACAAGTCCACAAATGCGTTGACCTGTCTTTCGATTTTGTCCATTTGTCCTACAAATTCTTGCCTCCTTTGTTCTTTCACCTCCGGGGAAGTCATAGGAATGTGTTTTTCCTTGAGGTTTTCGATATCCTCTCGGTATTGATCAATTGTTTGCACAATGTGATCAATATTTTTCACTGTGTTGGGATCTAATATTTGCATGATTTTGGGAATTATGTCATAGGCTACAGTCACTCCTTGCTCGATCCTATCTGCGTTATCTTTCTATTCCTCTTTCTCCGCAGTCAGTTGGTCGCATGTTATTTGCAACATTTTCGTGACTCCTCTTCTCATCTCTAGGCTAGTGGAATCTATGTGGGCCCTCGACTGAACTTCCTTCATGACACTCTCTTCTAGCCTGTAGAGAACCTTCATGGGTATGTGTGCTAGTATTATTTCTATCTCCTTGACCTCCTACAGTGGTGTCTACATTGTTTAAGGATCATGCCTAATCATTTCATGTGTGACGATGAATGTGTCGCTACTCTGGGCAACGAATTGTACCGTCTCTTCATCCTTCTTCTATGTAGGTGGTCTAGGTAATGCCTTCTACTACTATGCAGTGGCTTGTGACTCTACATGGTCCTATAGCTATTGTATGTTCGCATGCACTTCTATCCACTTGTCCATGATATGCTCTCTCTATGGCTCTTCTATTTTGACCACTTCCTCACTCCTGTCTTGGAAATTATCCATGATGATCTTTGCATCATCCCAGGTGAGGGTGATGTCTAGGTCCTCTGTTTCATATTTTCTTTTTCCATGCACATATGTTCCTTATGCAGCCTCCTTTTTCGAGTGTGAGGGTTTTTCCCCACTGGTTGTGCCTTGGCATGTTTCCTGTTGAACCTATGTTGGCTTCTTCATTGTTATCTATGGTTGGATTCCTGTTCATGTTGATGTGGACATTCTCCTTGTTTTCTTTAGGACTGCACTCCCACTTGGAACTGTCCGCGTTGTTTCTATCCGAGTATCACTAGTTGAATTCCCTGTTCGTGATGACGAGCGTGCCTTAGTTGTGTATTTAGTCTTAGAAGGATGCTTCATACCTTTCCTGATGGTGGGTTTTGTTATTGGTTGCTTCCACTGCGCAGGACAATCTTTGATGATCCACTCCACCTCCTCCCTGGTCATGAAATACTGCATTTTGAGCCATGCTCACTTGGGATCCTTCATAGCTTGGATCCATGTATGGTGTCAGGATGCCTTAAACTTCACAATCCACTTGGTTTCCTATGTAACCTCCCTTAGGATGTGCCATATGTTGGCAGTGCGCTGCTGCATTTCTTCTATCAACATGGAAAATACTGTGTTGTTTTACTGTTGTTCTTCGTTATCCTTCACCTGCCAAAGGGACTCGTACCTTTCCGCATAACACTTCCCCATCCTGGTGATGAAGGCGATGTACTTGGGCTCCTACCACCTTGTGAGAGAAACCAATATCATCATCCATTAGTAATGGAACTTATTTCCATTATCTTGCGTGTCGTGGCAGTCCAGTAGGAATTGGTTCATAAAATATTGTGCCTAGCTAAACATCATTCATTTTGCGTATTATGCTTCCACTGCAATTACACCTGTAGGGGATTCCTCTCAGAGACACTTCCTTAATAGTTTCCACGCTATCAATTTGATGGAAAAATTCATCGATTCATCATTGATTTCTTGTATAATGAGGCCTCTACTCCCCCGCGATGTGATGAATTGTGCCTTCACCTCCTCTATCGGTTCCTTCTCACATACCTCATTTTCCAAAAACTCTTCTGGTTGCGTGTCGTCTATGGGAAATATGGTAATATTTGAAATGAGTTCCATGTCTATCTGTATGGTCCTATCCATCCACATGATTCCCCCATGGACCCAAGCCACTAATTTCTTGTTGCATAGGCCGACATTCTTTCCCCGCCCAAAGTGTGAAATGTACAACAAATTCATGATGTCGAAGTTGTATAGACTCATAATCCAATGTGTGAGATCTAATGCTCGCCTTCCTAGGGGTCCAATATCCCCTGTGTTGATCAGATAGTTGTCCTCGACTAGCTTTGTGAACTTTGATGTGTCACGCACGTCATGGTCTATGTGGTGCAACTTTGGCACTTCCCCCAACATGTCCTTGACAGTGGGGACTGTGTATGGAATGAAGGGTAAGGAAATATCTACACTCTCGGGGGTCTTTCTTTTCTATCCCACAATGGATGTTCCTGCAATAGTGGCTTATGTTCCCTCCTCATTCCTAAGTGAGTCTGGTCAGTCTGTTATGTCCTCGACCTAGACTTATTCTCATGAATGAGACGGTCTTGGTTCCTCTGTGTCAGTCAATCTTGGAAGCTCCTTGGGTTTAGGGCTTGAAACCTCTTTCCTGGCTCTCGAGATCTTCCCTACCTCTCCTTGTTGCGTTGTGGGGAGCTCTTCCTCCACCTATGTCATTCTACTAGACTCTGGCTCTGAAGTGGTCACGTCCTCAAGCTCGATTATGGGCTCGGGTGTTATCCTTTCCCTGTGCCTCTGACCTTATCGAGTGACCTTGATAAACTGGCCTGATGACCCCTTCTTCAGTGGATCCATCCTACACAACTGTCATCATGTTGGATGGCTACGATGATGATTTCAAAATTATGGCACAGATTATTCTACTTTCTCTGAGCTCAAAATTTGCTAAGTGTTGAATAATTGTGCCTTTTATACCCTTTATAGAAATTTTCGCGGTCATTTTTCACTTTTTGCGTACATTCGTGCCAACTTTTATTTTTATTGTGCATTGTATTCTGATACTTGGCATGATAACTCCTATGTACAACTTTTTCTGTGTTTTTGTATTTTCTGTGGTTTGTATTTTGGTATTTGTTTTTCTTTATTTTTCTCTTTTTGTTTGATTTTGCCATTTTTTTGTTTAGTATCTACTATGGTACACTATGTACATACTTTCCCTACTGCATTGTCCTTGTTTATACTTGGTTAGGTCATTTTTCCCTATACATATTCAGTTGACTCCCATTGATCATTCCCTTTAATCTGATTCCTGCTAGGTCCTTTAGTCACAGAGATCCTCCATCTGTTACATGTTAGACTTCATATGGCCCTAGCCAATGGATCCTAAATTTACCCGGATGTTGAAAGAATTTGCTATCATATAGAAAGACTAAGTCTCCTTCCTTGAAATGTTTCTTCTTGATATGTCTATTGTGCTAAGCTTTGTCTCTAGCTTTTTGTTCTTCCTAGTGAAATACTGTCAAGATCCTATCCTCTTCCATTTCCATGAGTTGGCTTATCCTTTCTTCTACTATGCCCCATTTTGTCATGTTAGTAATGGCTGTGATGCGCAGACTAGGTACCATAAATTCCAATGGTACTACTACTTCTTGTCCATACACCATCCTGAATGGTGTCTGGCTTTGTCAAGTTTTTTCATGTAGTCTTGTATACCCATAATACTACTAGTATATTTAAATCTCAATCATCCCTGTTTACGTTGCAAACCTTCGTCAAGGAATTCTCCAAGATCATGTTGAAGGATTCTACTGTTCCATTTTCTTGAGGGTGGTATGGTGTACTCTTCTGATGATAAACTTCAAACTCCTGAGTCATAGCCTTGATAGTATTGTTGATGAAGTGAGTACCTTGGTCACTCATCAAAATCCTTGGACATCCAAATCTAGTGATCACTTTCTCAAACAAGAAGTGTGTTGTTGTCTTTTCACTGCAACCTTTGAATGGTGCTTCTTCTTCCCATCTTGTTAAGTACTATGTTGCAGCAATGATGTATCTAGCTCTTGACCTTATTTTTGGTGGATGAATTGGTACAACAAAATATATATCCCATTTTTCAAATACCTACAAGTTTACTTGTGGTATTAGGGCCATCTCATCTCTTCTGTTAGGTTTACCAACCCTTTGACAGACATCACATCTCTGGCGATATTCCTTTACATCCCTATGAACTTTTGGCCACCACAATCCTGCGCACAATACCTTCTCTATGGTAGATTTACCTATATAATTTCCTCCATCTATCCCATCATTGGATTCTGCTAAGATTCTAGGCCTTTCATGCTCTAATACACATCTTCTCAAAATGTTGTCTCCACCCATTTTGTAAAATTTTCCTGCAATCAATTGATAGTCTGCATCTCTGACAACCAATTTGTTCTTCTACGCAATGTTAAAATCCTGTGGCACAATCCCTATACTCATATATTCAATAATGTCATCAAATTATTCATCAACTATTTGTACTAAAAAAAACTTGGCATCAGGGTGTTATAGCCCTAAATTGCACCATACATGCATACCTGGCATCAAGCCATCTAACTTTCTATATTTTCCAAGCCATCACTAAACAAGATCTCCTAAAAATCATTGTTTTGAAGGTCTACAAGCCCTGAACCACTGTTGTTTGCATACACACGCTTGTTTCTCCACTACAGCCCACGTACATTCACAAAATATCGTGAAAAATGAAAATTGCATAGGATACTAGGTTCCAGGATGTTAATTAACCGTTTGACCTCCCATAGCCAGTTACCCCAACCGTTACTATCTCTTTTTCCCTATAAAATAAGGGGTTGGGTTCCTATTTCAAGAAGAAGCACGAGAGCAAAGAAACTCTGCCCATTTTATCAATCCCCCTTTGCCACAATTTCAAAACCCTTGCCATTTCCCTAAGAGATAACTGAAGAGGAGAAGAAGACGTAGAAGCAGTTGGTGCATGGTGAAGAGGATCCCAGGACCAAGTTCGAGGAGCATTGTCAGTCTCATGTTGTAAGTGACTTTTTGTGAGATTAATATAAAGAAGTACTTTTTTCGTCCCGCCAAATGATGTCCTAAATTTCAATGATTTATTTACATTTCTTGTTTATGATGTCTAACCCACTAATCTATATGTAGAATGCATGCATGTAGTTTCTTGTTTTTATTTTTGTGAATGCAGGTCAGCCTTGGGAGGAGACTTGCAGTGAGGAAACAACTAAGTGCAAAGGGATCGACACCGGACATGGAGTTTAAGGTATTCCTACCGGATCCCTATACTTTGTCTTTTATGCATGATTGTGGGGTAATGTCAGGATAATGATTAAAAGTAGGAGACTTTAGATGGTTATCTCTGCCTGCACTTTAGAACCTTGGTGTAGTCCGTAGAAGGGCTTTCCCACTATAGCACAAGGAATTTATCCTCTAAATTTGTAGTTTCCTCTCCATTGGTGACCCTTGGCAGGTGATCAGGTCCTGCATTCAGCATCCCTCATTTTACTATCACTTCAAAATCAAATTCTTGAAATATAATTAACCATCTACAGATTCTCCCCCCCAACACTGGCTTGTTGACTAGGTACTTGAGGGAAGAATGGTTTGTGAACATCTTAAAATGTTTGCCAAGTAAATAGTGACTGAAATTCTGCAGTACATATACCATTTATAGGCCTTCTCTCTCTATAGTATTTTAGTAATGCTCTGAGTCTGATAGTTTCCTTCTTGCAAACGCTATGGGATGGTATAAATCCCCTGCTCTGGGCTGATCCAGAATAGCTCCAAGTTTTATGGATGATACATCTACATGCACATGAAATGTCTTTTCTCAATCTAAGAATACTATGATAGGTGTTGTGACCATATTCTCTTTCAAGGTGTCCAACCCTTGCTGATAGTCCTCATTCCACTGAAATTTGATATCTTTATTGAGCATTTTATCCATCGGCATTGCGATCTACACATGCCCTTTTATAATTTTTTTGTAATAACATGTATGTCCCAATGTGGCTCTCAATTTTCACACTAATTTAGGTGGTGTCGAAAAATCACAATTACTACAATCTTTGCAGGATCCACTATTAGACCTTGTTTGCATATTGTATGACCAAATAAGATTCCAAAAGGTGTTCCAAATACACATTTCTTAATGTTCATGGATATATGTCATCGCCTACATTTTTCCAACATTATCCTTAACACCTCTACGTGGTATTTCAACAGATTGTATATTGTCCTATCATCTAGGTACACTTCTAAAAACTGATGCATGATTTCTTTGAATATTTTAGGTGATGATGATGACTACTCTTGAGAATATTTTAGGTGCATTCTTCAGTCCAAAAGGCATGATTGTGTATTAATAGGATCCCCATTTCATGGCAAAGGTAGTCATAAACCTATCTTTTGGATCTATTTTGATTTGGTGGTAGCCTAAGAATCCATCTATGAATGAATATGCTTCATGACCCCCCACATTCTCTAGGAATTCATCAGTAAAAGGGGTAGGAAAAGGGTCATGTAGGCAAGCATCATTCAGCTTCCTTAGGTCTACACATATCCTTATTCCTCCTTGATTCTTCTCCTGAACTACCATAGGGATTATCCATTCTGATTCTTCTACTGGTTCTATGATTTCGGCTACCAACATTCTGTCAATTTCTTCTTTCACTTTTTGATTATATATTGGATTCAGACTATACAGTTGTTTTCTGACAGATCTAGCCTCAGGTTTGAGAGGTATCTTCATCTCTCCTATATCTCCTACTATGCCTTTCATCTATGTAAATGTGGTAGGGAACATGTATTTGTACTCGCGCAGTAACTCTGTTATCCTCTCCATTGTTTGTTCATCCCAGTAGTCTCCAATGTTGGCCATTTTGGGATTATCAGTTGTCCCAATGTTGAATTTCTTCACCCTGATTGGCGCAACAAAAACTTCTGATTTCAAAGATGGACCTTCCACTTCTCTTTCACCATCAACTTCTGCAATATGGATGTTGCATGGGTCATCTTCATCTGGTGCTTCTTATTCCACATGATAGCATGACAGTAGTTCCTTAAATGTTTGTCTATGTTGTTGTTGATACTTTGTTATAAGTTCAACCTCTAGTTCATCAACAAATATCACTCCTCTTATCTATTTGAGTGATAAATCCATGTTGGGGTTCTCATGTTCAAATGAGAAAGTACCTATAATTTTTTTTTGTAATGTTTTCCATTCTGCAGTGCCTCTGCACAGTTCTTGGTCTACATACCAGTTTGTTGGAATTTCTTCCAATCTGTGGATGAAGTGATGAGGCCATTCCTCTGGTGGTGTCATCCTCCATAGTGTTCTACATTTCTAAAAGTTTTCTGATGGTGTCCCCTGTCCATTATATCTCTGCATCTCATTGCTTGTCAATTATGCGTCGAATCTAATGCACATTAATCACTTGCATTGGTACCAATCCTTAATTGTTTCTTTGTGTTCACCCCACCATCTTGCAGGTGTATCCTTAAGTGCAATATATAGGGCTAAGAGCCTCTGATTATTTGATACTTCCTCCTCATATTTCATAAAGAACTCTTCTAAGTCATTTATGCCATGAAAACTGGAAGGTTCTCTTATCATTGTACCCACCCATTTTACTATGTGTTCTATTCTTGCGCATATTCTTGTAGATACCTCATGCAGGTGTTGTTTCCAATTCTCCAGTCCTGTATCTAAATCAGAATCACATGAGGTGATACTTCTATAGATGAGTACCCCATCTATAGTTGGATTAATGTAATATTTTGTGCACGTGGTGGTTTTGTACAACTGGTTAATTTATTCTAAATCTAGATAGGTTGATTCTGCAAATATTTCGGCTTAGAATGGGTCCAAGGGTGCAATGACCAGGTATTCCCCTCACTCAAATGTCATTTTCCTTGTCTTCAATTTTATTATGGCATGGTTACCAATTTCCCAATCCAACCCAATAAATGTTGGATATGGTGTTGTGCCATATACTATTTTGATCACTTCAAAGTCTTCCTTAGTGCACACTCCATCCAAATCTATTGTCACTCCTTTTAGCCTTCCAATTGGCAGAACTTCATGTTAGTTTGCTATCTTCAATTAGATAGGTGAATATCCTAGTGTGGGATCTCCCATAAACTTCCAGGTATTCTTTGGTAAGACATTTACTTCAGATCCTAGGTCCAATATAACATATCCCATGTTGAAATCTTTGATATTGGCATTCAGTCTAAATTATCTACTTTTTCTCCTTCTGGCATGGAGGTGATTGACTATTTTTTGGTCTAATTTCCCCTCAATGTTTGTTTTACATCTATCTATCATATTTTGTAATATTGTAACAGATGATGGATCTTTGAATAATTGAACATAGGATTGTAGAAAAGTTTGAATATTACTTACTTGGTCTCCAGGGTGTAATTCATTGGTGTGGTCCATTGTTGATGGTAGTTCATATGTGGGGATGTATTGAGTATGTTGTGCAGTAGATCTAGACATAAAATTCTAATTGATAAATTATTGTTTTGCCTCCTTGAAAGTTTCCTTCTCCTTTCCTGCATAAAACCACTTTGGTGGTTCATTACTATTCATTACCCACTGGTGTTGTATTGGCTCTTTTTTTACTACGGCATCTCTTGTTTTAGCGCCTATGCATGTCACTATGTTGATATTACTGCCATCCTCTCTGGATTCTATAGAGATCCATTATATGTTATGATTGATCTAATTCCATTTTTCTTGAATCTTCCCCAAAAGTTGGGCATTCCTCTATATCATGATTTGTTGCGCAATAATACATGCATGTCACAGGTGGAAGTGGAAATTCCCTTGCATAATTCCCTGGTTTTTGGTAGGTATGGAACACTAATGGACCTCTTCCTCATCCAAATCCTCCTTTTCCTCATCCTCCACTTATGTATCTAGTTTGATCTCCTTGTGGTGCATTGTAATGAGGCATCTGATTATACTGCGTGGGGTTATACTATGGTTGTGCATTATTATACTGAGGTTGCACAGTGTTATACTTATTTCTCATAGTGTTGTATGGAGGTGGTACTTGGTTGAACTAAGGTGCATCTTGTCCTGTCATCATTTCCTCCTGCACCC
This sequence comes from Picea engelmannii, assembly GCA_009831015.1. Classification (NCBI taxonomy): domain Eukaryota; kingdom Viridiplantae; phylum Streptophyta; class Pinopsida; order Pinales; family Pinaceae; genus Picea; species Picea engelmannii. Next base: position 64,395 of record ML823640.1, read on the forward strand.
TATAGGTATCCAACATTCTCTCCCTCATCAGATCCATTGTTCTATAGTCTTTGTCATCATGACCCACTGACTTGCAAAAGTTGCAATATGAACTCTTGGGTACTGTCTGATACTTTTGCATCATTGGAAAATGATATGGATCATTTCCATGTATTTTACAGATCTTGTACCATGTTCCTCCTATCAGAAAGTGGTTTGGCAACCCTGTTTCCATGTACTGCGTGAATGTTGGGCACACATTCTTGTGGTGTCCTTCTGTCTTGCATGTGGTACACCAAAAAAATTCTCTTTTCTCTTTGATATTATTATTGTTTAGTTTAAATGTGAGGTTCTTCAGATCCTCCTTCATCTCCTCTATTGTTGGATTTGTATTTTGATACTGGTTCTCTTCCAATTGTAGGGCTTCATGTAGAGCCTCTACCTAAGTTTGAAACTTTTGTTGCCTCAAAGGGTATTTCAGATGTGGTAATAGTGATTTCACAAAGAGATGTTGATGTTTCATGTCAGTCATGACATATTTAAATTCACCCTTCAACCATTTGAACCTCTAATCAATCTCCCAAACAGACTCACCTGGTTTCTATTTAATTTCAATCATATCGTTCATGTACTCATCCTTTGAGCTCGATTTCTGAAATTAATTTATCAGTAGCTTCTTGACATATGCAATCATCCTTATTGTTCATGGTGGAATTCTTAAAGCTAAGCTCATGTAACAATCTAGTGTGCGGTCTCTTGGTGTGATAGCTAACTGTGCAATTTTTGTATCCTCATTTGTGATCTGCTTTGCTTCCCAAATATTCTCACATATAAACAAGTTCTTTTCAAGATTCTTTGATGCCTCTCCCTTGAATTCTGGTAACCTAATGGTGGGATCATGTCCTGCCATCTTATACGATGATGAAATATGACTTCCATGTGGTATAGATACTTGAATAATATTGCCTAAAATGGCTCCTACAGTTGTTTCTCCCTGTGTAGATGTACATCTTGTTGTGTTTCTTCCACTAAAATTTGGTTGTCTAAATGGTGGTGTTCTTTCTGGTGTATTGGTCGCACATGGGTTCATGGGTTCCACACTAACACTAACATGGATAGGAGTTTTTCCTTTTGTTCCTGACCTTGTACCTCTCATATTCATTTCATACATTTCATGCAGGATTTCCTCAATCTTCTCCACAACCTGGAGATCCTCTACCTCTTCTTCATCACTTGTCAAGCCCTCTCTCTCTTTGTTATGGCTCTCTTCTTATTGTTCATCTTATGTTGGTAGGGTACTCCACTGTGTGTTTTTCCAGTTTTTTCCATGATCTTCTTGATATGGTATTCCTCCATCATGATTGGGTCCAAGGACCCCTCCTTCTTTCCTTTATCTATTTCTTCCTCCATTTCTCTATCTCTTTTCAGTGCTACCCCGCTTCCCCCATGCACACGGGGAAGTTTAGCTATCTGAATCCATAGTCATTAAACCTTTTTTATAAAGTAGGATCTTTATGGAAGTATACAATGAGCTAATATACCTTCTTCATGGTCCTCTTAGGAACTCTTTCTCTGTTGTGTTGTAATACTTCACAGTGTCTACTGCAAATTCTGTGATAAATCCTGCAACAATATTGTCTAATCGTAAATCTACTATGTGCATGAATTTGTTATCAACTTGTTGTAACTGCACAATCTCCATAGGATTCCACTCTAGTTGTCTGATCCGATTTGTTGTGTGGTTTTCTTTCAACCTCAATATCCACTCCTGCAACACATGTGGGAAATCACAGAAAAATACTTCATGCAAGTTGCTGAATACGTACTTGGCCAGATATTTGCACGATGTTATTTTAGGGTTTATGATGTCTTTCTGTGAAAACTCCAAGTCCTTTGTCTTCAAACAAGTTTTTATCTCTGCCTTCGTTGGATTCCAGGTTCTGAACATCCCCTTCTACATTTTCATTCTTTAACATTTCCTCAACAAATCTGACACTCTTTTAACGATTCTTCAATAGATCTCATTCACTCAATCCCATTCTATTCCAACTGGAAACAAAACCATTTGTTGGTTACTAATATCTTCCTACCTCTTAGGTTGAACCAGGTTCATATCTAAACAATCTTCCAACAAATCCCTCTAAAACTATCAGCCCTCCTTGTAAACCAGAAGGCAACATAGCACATGGAGTGTACTGCGTAGTCTCACCTGAGATAGTTCTATGGGTGGCTGCAATGCTCAGTTTCTTGCAGCCTGAGAATGAGTGGGGATATGGGATTATACTCTATGATCTTTATTCATTTATTATCTCATACATATAGATTTAATATACTGTCGTTATTTATCCATGCATGTAAATCAACAGATCTAACTACTTCATCAAGACATTTATCTAAGAGTTTACCATTGACAAAAATAAAAAATAAACAATAAAAAGTTCACATAACACATGATCTACCATGGTTCACCCCCTCCTGGGCTACATCCACAAATATTTTTCCCTCAAGCTCTTTTATTATGTTTCTGCAATATATCGTGTCGCGCACACTACAGTCTTTGGTCTTACAATCACTACAGGCTCCTCAATCTCTGTACGGATGACTAGATCGCACCAAACTCCTCAGCCTATGATCTAACCCTTGGTAACGATTTTCTTGACTCTTCTCTAGCTCAACAACTTACAAAAAGTTACATTTCTTACAATATCTGGTTTCACTATGCAAAACAGTCTTCCTTTTCATGCTAGCCTATGAACTCTCTCCCTCCTCTCTCTCTATCCCCTTCRACCTAGACCTCMTAGGTACTTATTTATACTTATTCTTGGCTTATCAACCATTACAATATCTTACCAAAATCCTAACCCTATCATGGTTAAGTATTCTTTAATGTGTTCCTTGCATTCTTTCCTCGCACGTGTTGCTTTTCCTTCCAKCTGTCTTTCTCCCACTTCGTTCTTTTCTTTCCAAAAATATCCTTTTCCCAAAAATGGGCCTATGCCCAACAAGTACGAAAGGATATTTTTAGAGCTTCTGAAATATGTTCCTTTTATCAAGGATCGACAAGTAAATATTCAGAKATATCTAGGTGGGTTTCCCTCATTTATTAGTGACAAGATACAATATGATGACCCTAATACATTGGAATAAACCATAAAGCRTGCTAAGTGTCTTTATGAGCAAGAAAGGGGAATATCAAATTTACAAAAGGCTTGGGAAGATAAGATGAAAATCAAGGTGGAACAGAGGAAGAAGGGAGMTACACCATAATTTTTCAAAAATACTGCACAAGGAGAGATGACTCTCTAGGAGCCCAAAATGTCGGAAACAGACGAACAMAATTCATGGAAACAKCCTATGCAGTGTTGGGGTTGTGGAGGAAATCATATGTGCAGATATTTCCCTCAAAGAGGTGATAAAGAGAGGATTGTACACATTTTACAAAAAGACGCAACAGTGGAGGACATGGGTATAAATGTGCCAAGGATTTATGTCGCATTGGATAACAAGCATGATAAGTTTCATTTGCACATGATTGAGGTGGAAGGGAATATTAATGGCCAACCTCTTTCTATTTTATATGATTCAGGGTCCAGTCATATTTATCTAGATCCTAAAATGATGGAAATATTCCATCTGTCAAGAAGAAAACTTGGGAAACTGTAGTTGGTGTAGTTATATACGAGAGAAAAAAGGAAAATCAATGAGATGGTTAAGGCATGTCTAGTGGAAATGAATGGATTGTGCACAAGGGATGATATGAATATTATACCTTTGGGTTCATATGATTTCCTCATTGGAATGGATTGGTTTTGTCGAGCGCCATGCTATCTTGGATTGTTACAATGAGGAATTCACTTTTTTGGATGAGGAAGGAAACTTGAGATCAGTTCAAGGAATTCCAAGATTTGTGACTATCAAATAAGTTTTGGCTTTGTAGTTGAAAAAAATATATAGGAAAGGATGTCAAGTATTTGTAGTGCACATGGAAGAGGAACCTACGGATAAAGTGCCAAGTGTGGAAGATTATGTAGTGTTGACAGATTTTGAGGATGTATTTAAAGAGATACTCGAATTGCCTTGCAAAAGAGATATTGACTTCTCTATAAATATGATGCCATGAGAAACACCTGTATCCAATATTCCTTATAGGATGAGTACACCAAAACTGAAGGAGTTGTAGATGCAAGTTGAAGAGATTATGAAGAAGGGGTATATACGCCCAAGTGTGTTTCCTTGGGGTGTTCCATTTTTTTCATGAAGAATAAGGATGGTACAGTAAGATTGTGTATCGACTTCAGGAAGTTAAACAAGGAAACAATGAAGAACAAGTATCCTTTGCCAAGGATAGATGATCTATTTGATCAACTGAGAGGCACGCAGATATTTTCAAAGATAGATCTCGGATATGGTTATCACCAGGTGAGAATTAAGGAAGAAGATATTAGTAATACTGCATTCAGAACAAGGTATGGTCATTACAAGTTCACAATGGTTTGATTTGGGTTTTCAAATGCACCAGTTGTATTCATGTGTTTAATGAGTGGAGTTTTCAGAAATTACTTGGATAAGTTTGTCATTGTATTTTTGGATGACATTCTTATTTACTCAAAGTATGACGAAGAGCACAAGAAACACTTAAGGATGGTGTTGCAGTTGTTGAGGGAGCATCAGATTGATGCAAAGTTCAAAAAGTGTTCATTTTATTAGAGGTATATTCACTATTTGGGTCATATTGTTTCAGAAGAAGGAATAATTGTGGACCCCCAAAAAAAAATTTCATTGAGGAATGGTCGACGCTAAGAAATGTCACAGAGGTAAGGTCATTGAGGGGACTAGAAGGGTACTATAAATTGTTTATTGAAGGATTCTCAAAGATTGTGCATCCAATCATATCCCTACAGAAGAAAGGTTTGTGATTTGAGTGGACTCCAGATTGTGAAAATAGTTTTAATCACTTGAAGAACTTGTTAACAAGTGCACCATTATTGAGAATTGTTGATCCTAATGAAAAATTCATTATGTGCATGGATACATGCAAGGAAGGACTCGGTGGAGTCCTAATTCAGAATGAACATGTGGTTGTTGGACAACTAAGAGGGGGTGGGTGAATCAATTATTACTGTGCTTAAACAATTATGCCCATTTTAAACTCTTTACAAAACACTCAATGACAATCACAATAATGCAGATATTTCTTGAAAAAGCAATAGAATATTCAACATCAATCACACACATGAAATATATAGAGACAGATATTTCCTAAGTGTTATCACATATTCTTGCAGGGGTGATTTTTTCCTTTGGATTTGGCCTCAAGGTGAAAAAATGGAAAGAAAGGGGCCAAAACCCACTAGATGGTGCTTATCCTAAGTCTATAGAGGTCAATGTGATTGTTTGGCACAATGTGCTAAGAGGCACGTAGATCTAGGTGATTGAGATCAGCGTGCCTTAGATCGACGGCTATGGCTATATCGGGGCCTCAATGTAAGCGATCATTAAAAAAGGTAGAGCAGGCCGCAGAAAACAACCGTGGTTTTTTAAGACGCTATGTGTCATTCAAAGACACGCATCGAGCCCAAAAGTGGGGAAGTTAAAACCACATTTCGTAGCCCCCGATCCTATCCTAGGTCAACATGTGGCCCCTCTGTCCTACCAGTAGTTGTCCCTTAGTCCATATCTCTCCCCTATCCGTCACATCTCCCACTCCCCTATAGATTTATCTCCCTCACACCTGTCCTCCATTCATCATTTCTCTTGTCGCATCTCCCCTCTCATCTCTTGCCACCTGTGCCATATCCTTCCACATCACCTATGCCCTCTTACACCTCATCTCTCACTGTATCGACCCCTCAGCTTTTCCCAGCCTCTGTGTTCCCCCTGCATGGCCATTGCATGACCATTGCATGACCTAGTAACCTTCCCATCATGCCATCTCCCCACCATACCCTCGTCCATGTCCGCTACCTAGCCATCCCTATAAGCATACAACTCAACTCCAGGTGGCAAGATGGAGAGGCCACCACGTCTCCCGGGTCAAGTTTTAACTTAGGCCCTCTCGATCCCAAGGAAGCAATTATTAAGGTTGGTTGGTGGTGGTTGAGCATCACTTCCACCATAAATGGAAGCCCGGGAAGGACTATCAGATAGTTGGCTCAGCTGACTATTCATTTTGAATCATGGTTGCGTCTGGCCAAGTTTGCGTCTGATAGAAGATTGCATGCACAGTCTGCTAGGAAACATGTAGACGTAATGCCTTCAATGCATTAACTTGAGAACACCTCTGTTGTAGAAACGAAATTTTGAGTATAAGTATGGAGTTCTGTATTTTTTGTAAAGGTCTTTTGGTGGAGCAGAGCTCCCAATTTTGTAATGCATGTGATGACAAAGTTGTTCTATAGTTATGTAATAGATTTGAGATCATCATATTAATAGAAGTCAACTTCTTTCCATCTCTTTGTACTGTGTTAAGACACTCAGAATTGGAGGATCCAGTCGAGGGTCGTAATGTTGTAGGATGATGTAGGTTTGATCACTGCAATGTTTTCACCGGTTTTAACCAGTTTCTAGTGTTATATTATTCCCTCTTACATTGAATGTCTCAAAATTGGAGGATACAGTCGAGTTCTTGTAGTTATAGGATGATGGAGGCTTGATCATGCTGCAGCTATAACTATTTCCTCAGAATACATATTTTAGTGTCTGAGCTTAGGCCCAAGAGTGTTCCTGAGTTTGAGTTTTCCTCCTTGAGATGCTGGACAGCCTAATGCCCAGATCAATCTCGTTCACCTTTCTCATAAGTCTTCCCTCTTCTCTCGCTTTAACTCAATTTCCTTACTGAATTTAGTTGTGGCCCTCACTTCACTATACATTTCCTGTCTAGTTTTGTGTTGAACGTCATTCAAGTTCTGAACCTGCATCCATTAGACCACGTAATCCCTGATGGGTATAAGGCTCATCCCTGTTGTAATCCAAGGGTGACTTCTGGTGCTATCATTTCTGGCATCGTTGTCGGGGATGAATTGAATATTTTCCCTCGGATTGAACGACAAAGCTTGTTGGTTCTGAAGGTGCATCAGAACCCAGTACATCAAGATTGCAGCTATGCACCTAGTGACTCCACTGTGGTGACTCCATTGTTTCAGTGTGGCTTCTTCCGACTACACCTGGTAGCCCTTAGGAGAACACAATGATCATATATGGTCTTTGATGGTGAACAAAGACCAGACACACTCATTCTGAACATCATTCACCTAGAAACTCCATGGTTGAAGAATCGATTGACAACTCCACTGGTTCGAAATGGAAAGAATCCTGGCTCAAAAGTTTGCTCCCTTTAATTTTTCTGTTGTTCTTGATTTTCCCAATGTTGTTCCTACTCCAAATGAATGGAATGATTATTTGACTATATTTAGAGAGTGTACAGAGGACAACCCTCCTTAGCATCTCAGTGAGTTTCATGAACTCATGCACCAGTGGGAGATACATCATGAGGATGTACTAATGAAGATGTTCATGTTCTCGTTATCAGGGGATGCTCATGAGTGGTATCATTCTTTACCCCCTGCTAGCATTTTTTCACTGGGAGAATTTCATGCAGCTTTCAACGCTCATTTTCGGAAGTTCTATCCCTCTGAGTTAATTTTTCATAGTTTTTGTGAGGGATACAATGACTGTATTCAAGGTATAGATGCTTCTTACATAGGTTGTGAAGAGGATACTGATGACTTGGATCAGAAATCAGTTCTTTCTCTTCCCTATTCATCTCTATCAGAGGAAAGTTGTAAGGATGGGGATCATGAGGAATAAGAGACTCTAATTGAAATGATGGAGCTGATAAAGTCTATTTCTATAGAGTTAGAGGAATTGAAGGTAGAACATGAGTTTTGCCTCTTTGAAGAAAATGTAGAGAATTTTCCATCCCTTGAAGATGATTTTCTTGGCAGCTTTATTGAGGATGATGTTGAAGATCTCATGACTGTAGAGGCCCTGCATCATGCTCCTGTTGTGCCTTCTGTCTCATGCTTTGACGATTATTCATATGAAGAGAAGAAGATCCATACATCACAGTTTGATGATCATGGGAGAAATTAGCCTATATATGACATCTATGAATCAAATTCCGAAATGGATATGTAGGACATCCAAGAACACACAACAGAGCCTTATCCTCTTTTTCATGAAGAAGATTATCATGAGGAAATCAACCATCCTGGGCATATAGAAATCACTGAGTAGCAGATTGAAGAACAGAGCTTTCCCATGGGTCTTGTTTATGATGATTATGAATCTGAACCTTGGGAGAGTCAAGAAGAAGAACCAGAGGAGCAACAGAAGGGGTAGTTTATCTCCTATCCAGAGCCTATCAGTGAGAATCCATCATTCAAGGACAGTCATCCTGTAGAAACTTCCCATACACCTATGCTTACTTTTATAGGATAAATCCGTAGGTGCGGACACTAACCGATCTCCCTAGATCCACTTGGATCTAGAACAAAGAAAGACAGAACATGACTCTTTCCCTAGATTTTGACCATTGAATTAAATAGGAGGTAGGAAATAAGAACATACCTTATTATCGCTTCCTATGGTATTTTTTGCTCTCGCTTCGCTCCAGTGCTCTCGTGCATCCAATACCAAGACAACACAAACCAACCAAAGTGAAGAAAGCACAATCTATTCAACATTCAATCTATGTATATGATCAAGGAATTATACAATAAAGTGGAAATAGATTTATGGGAAAGGGACATATTACTGTATCATATTAATGGAAATTAAAGATTACAACCTGAGCCTTGATGTCGCAAACTTCCTTTCGATGGCCCTTGGCTCCGACACACACACTTGCTCACTTGCATGAAGAAGATCAAAACCCTTATGATATTCTTGCTGGAGTTTCCTATCCTGTTGTTCAAGCTTCAATCCTTCACACAATTCTTTCACTAATTCTCCAATGAATCTTGCTTAACCTT
>ML823641.1:0-13335 GCA_009831015.1 Picea engelmannii
GGATGTGTTCAGTCTCTTTGTGTTGTTGATATTGTGTTTTTGCATACTTTCTTCCTTTTATGCTTATCTCCTATATGTTGCTTATGTGATAGCATATCAGGTTAGAAACCTGAGAGAATGAGTTTCAAATTGTTTCTCTGCTTGAGCCAGGAAATTCCTGCATAGAGTGCAGTCGAATTCCTCCGCATAGAGTGCGTCGAGGAGGCCAAGTAGTGAACTTTGTTCTCTGTTGCCCAGGGTTAAGTTAGATTATTCGAACCGTGCAGGTGAGTGTCGGTCGGATTGAAGTCTTAGAGCCCAGTCTGTGTGGAGGAGGACTGGACTGTGTTAGCAGGAGGGCACAGGTCTAACTGCCTTTAACACTTTGAGAGCTGTTGGCAGTTGAGCGTGGGAAGAACGCGAGGAGTCATCTGAAGGAGTTAGAGAGAGACATAATCTCAGGAGGGACAGTTCCTTGTAAACATCTCAGGAACAGACCTGAGAAAATTACCTTTGTGTCGCCGTGGGGACAGACTCCAGCGGAGTTCATACAGGACAAAGGTGGTGAAGTGGAGGAACTCTTCAAGAAGGAAGAGAATCGACGACTTAGAGCCGTCAAGGAGAAACCCGAAAATCCTGAGGACCGTCCGATCGTGGAGGAGCTGCGCGGGAGATAGCCGTAGCACAGGCGGAGAAGAATCAAGGCCCATCGGGCTTCGGGGTATCGGCATTCAGGGACTGACGAGGCGAGGATTCACACCTCGTAGAATCGCGAGACGCGATTCCCCGAATGGATCTGCACCGTTGATCTAGACGTGGACACGTGGCACAGGATCCCTGAGGATCGGGGTTCGGCGTTCGGTGTTTCCCGGAGGTAAGGGTTCAAACCCCTTGAAATCGCGAATCGTGATTTCCCGAAATTAATCTGAGCCGTTGATCGGAGAAGGGACACGTGGCGCAGGATCCCTGTGGATCGGGTTTCGGCGTTCGGCGTTCCCAGAGGCAAGGGTTCAATCCCTTTGAAATCGCGACCGGCGATTTCCCGAATCGATCGGAGCCATTGATCGGAGGGAGGACACGTGGTGGAAGATCTGGAGAGGTCGGGATTCAGGGTTTTGCAGGGTTTGTGACCTTGTGCATCAGGAGGCGCGAACTCCCGAATCGCGAAATCTCGATTGAACGAGAGGGAGACAGGTGTCAAGACGTAGGCCTCTCCATGGGACGTAGACACGTGGCATCGGAGTTCGGGGTTCTGGGTTTGGAAATGCAAGAGATTTGTGACGGGTGAAATCGCGACCCCGCGATCCCCGATCGCACGAGTGAAGAAGGTGACGTGGCTGAAGTGGGACCTCGAGAGCGAGGGGAGGACAGGTGTCATCGGACTTCGGGATTTCGGCGTTCGGAGAATCGGGGTTCTCGACGCCCAAGAGTCCTTGCATCGTGGATTCGCGATCCGCGAAATCCCGAGGGAGACGTGGCAGTGTGGGACCACGAGGCTCATAGGAGGACAGGTGGCGTGCTGTCGGAGTTCGGGGTTCGGGGTTTTATGTTGCATGGGACCTGCGGAAACACTACCGCCGATTTCCCGACAGAGAAACCTCCAACCGGTGTGAGTGTGACCGTTGACTCTCAGACTTCGGGGTTCGGGGATTTGAATTGCACGAGATCGTGCACACAAGGTTCGCGATATCGCGAGACCCGATCTCCCGATTTCCGAAGGGAAGATTTTCCGAATAGTGTTCTGTGGGTGACAGGAACTCCCGAGGGAGAAAGAGAGTCGTTAACTCTTCGGGCCCGTGAGAATTAGAAGGTCCTGGTGGAGCGACCGGCTTGCTCGGTGAGGGGCAGGGGTTGGTTGCGTCAGCTTCCAGAGGAGGAGGAGAGCCGACCTTATTGTTTTGTGGATTTCTGGAGGAAACCACCACCCTTGATTGGTTTCGGTGTTGAGAGACACGCCCTAGCCCATCGGAGATACCATCCAGGTATTTCACTGTTCATTTCAGGAGGATTCAGTGTGGAGGGCGTAGCTCAGCCAAGGAGGGCGCAAGTTATTTTGGAGATTCGTAGATCTGCAGTAGACTTGTGTCCCGATTGCAGATTCATTCCGACCCAGTAGAGATCTAGCTAGGGCGCTTCCATTGAAATATCTGTCGTCAGATTCCGACGGTGGAATCTTGCAGATCGATCCATCCAGCCATTTTGGGCGCAGTTATTCTGGAAAGACGTTTGGCATTGCATGCAGGTGTTCCCTATCAGATCCGGCCAAACCCTTCCAACCCATTTCATCATTTGACGAGACGATCGTTTTGAGCTATATAGCAGTTGATTCCGACGGTGGAATCCCTTGGGGCGCATTCAGTGCTCAAGGAGGGGCGCAAACCCCCCAGGGGTCCAGATCTAGTGCCCTAGAGGTCCAATCTGAGTTCCGACAGACAGTCATTCCAGTGTAGAGACCAGGGCGCACTTATTGGAGCAGTTTCGAGCCCATTCTGACGGTGGATTCTTTAGATCGAGTTTTCCAGCTGGTAGCGGTTGCCGTATTTCTCTGGGATCGCTCATTTTTGCTTATCTATCCGTGCATGCAGCAGATCTGCTGTGTTCTTACGGTCACGGGTATTTCTTGTTATTTGATTGTATTCCAATACAGATCCAGGGGATCTGACTAACGTCTAGACTCTATATTTTCAGTAGGCTATTTGTATTTCCATGCATGAACCATTATTATTCATGATATTGAGCAGTTGACATTCTATACTCTTGCATGCATCTTTATATGATTGGTAAATCTTAATTATGCAACATGCACATGTAATAACCGACATGCAACCACAATAACCAACATGCAAACACAATAACCGAAGAACATCTCAATTACACAGCTAAAACGCATCCAGAAACCCCCAGTGTATCAGATCTGCACATCCGAGCCTTAGCACAGTAGCGAATATCTTGATCAGCCGGATCAGGGATATTTCAGCAGGTGCTCTCTGAGGTGTAGCGATGGTTCAAAGGAGGGTCGCATGGCTCTGACACCATCCATCTCATTCGTAGCAGCGTTCCTGTATGAGGGGTTTTTCACCCCTTCGTATGAGGTCATGTTGTGAGGGCAGGACTGACCAGGATTGTGTGTACAATACTGTGTTGTTTAGTGCAGAGGAGGGCCTGATGTCATAGTAGGCAGTGCATACAGTTTGCAGAAACCCTAAACTGTGGAAACCCTCTTCTATATGATCACATTATATTCATATTTCATGGTACTTACTTCATCTAACCTAGAAGTTTTATTGTTAGATTATATAGTCTTATCTTGCTGCTAAATTCTATAATTAATTAGAGATATTTTTCTGTATCTCCATACATGTGTGATTTCATCCATTTTTTCTTTTAATTTATATTGGTTTGACTTAAAAAATTTTAAGAAAAACGATCTATCATTGTTCATTTTGATGTTTGTGTTTATATACATTTTTAAATGTATCTAAAAATGAAATATTTTTATATTTTCTTATGTTAAAAAGAAACTCACAGGAATTATTTACAAGAATGTAGTTGGTATTAATATTATTTTGAAAACACAATACAGTCAATAATTTTTTTTTTATTAAGGGAACAATAGACTTTGCTCAATTACTTCTGAAAACAAAATAAGGGGAATGTTAATGGAATGAAAGAAAATAATGTATTACATAATAATTAGACTTTCAAATTATTCCTTATAAAGATTGGAGATTTCAGAAACATAGTAAGTCAAGGATTAAATCAAATATCAAGTAACATATGTAATAGTGTTTGACATTGTCTAATTTTTATATATTTTCAATCATCAACACAAAACCCCATCATATAGCAGACCTTTTAAAATTTCATGGATCCTTTCAGAATAAAGAATTATGTAACTTGATGTTTCTTTGCTATCCGCGAGCATCCATAGCCCCAACGAGGTCACCCCGATACCACAGGCCTTGCTTCGTTGCCAACGAACATCCATATCCCTAGTGGATATATTTGCATTCCCTTTCTTTAAACTCAAACTCTGATATATATATATATATATATATATATATATATATATATAGAGAGAGAGAGAGAGAGAGAGAGAGAGAGAGAGAGAGTCTTGAATCCATAAATGATGGTATATGTTTAAATAGCTACTAATATTTGATTCTGGGTACATATAATAGTCTAAAATGATTAGGATCTTGAAGTTAGACTTAATAACAATATAAACTAGTCTTGATTGTTTACTAGTTGGGACTTGATATTTGTTAAAAGTCTTGATCTAAAAGTCAAAGAAAAAATCTAAATAAAAATGAAGGATTAGAATGAAATAATAATAATCATGTATACATCCTTTCTATTTCCGATTCAAATTGACAATAATATTGAAGCTAAAGTCTTCAAGCAAAGTATATATAAACTAAATTTTAGCAGAAAATAATAGTTTGACTATATGGAATTTTCAAAATTAAATTAATTTCAACTAAATTACTATTGTATACACGTATAATGTATTTTTGTATGTATAGTGATATTAAATAATTTCAAAAGATCACTGTATAGAACTTCAATTTTTTTTTATTTTTTTATTTTTTTTTATTTATTGATTTTCTTTCTTTATATATTATGTTTTATTTTCAAATTATTTATATTATTTATTTTTAATATGTACTGAAAAGAAAGACACAAATTTTGAATTGGTATTTATAATGAAACACACATGAATTTCTCATTATACTAAGAAATTCTTCAGAAATCGCCCATTAATAGGTAAATCTAGACTTTCACCTTGCGGGTTTTTTAAACAAAAGGTGTTTTTTCCTTCAACTACATCTATGATAAAAGGGCCCATCCATAAATTATCAAATTTATCGTGCTCTTCTGGTTCTTCTCTTCGTCTGTCCCATTTTAATACTAAGTCGTCAGGTAAAAATGTGCAATCTTTTTCTTTTTTATCAAACAATTGTTTCATTCTTTCTTGGTAGGATTTTTGTTTCTCGTCTATTTGATTACAAGTTTCTTGCACTTGAATAAGTTGGTTAATTATTTTTTTCATATCATTAAGCTCTTCACTGATATCTTGAAGAATCTTCATTACTAGAGTCCCAAGATGTACAGGGAGGACAACATCAAGTCTGTAAACTAGTTGAAATGGAGAAGTCTCAGTAGATCTCTATGTATTGATCCATTCTTCCCATAGGGCATATGTAAGTTGGTAATCCCAATTTCTTTTCTTTGTTCATAGTATTTTCTTAATAATTTTGATCAAGTTTTTATTACTAGCCTCTGCAAGACCATTTCCTTGAGGATGGTATGCAGTTGAATGTCCTAAACTCACGTGCTTATCCATGCAGAAATCAATTAAAGCAGATGATGAAAAGGACTTTGCATTATTGGTAATAATCTTTTTGGGACAACCAAACCTTGAAAAGATATACTCTTCCAAGAATTTAATCACCAGCTTGTCAGTTTCTTGTTGCACATGAATAACCTCTACCCATTTAGTAAAATAATCAGTGGTGGTTAAGATCCTATGATGTTGGCTAGTTGATGGTGGGTGAATTTCACCAATAAAATCAAATTGAGCTTCAAATCTAATCTGTTTAAGGGGTATAGGTGCTAATTTATGTTTTCCAACAAACAACTGGCACTCTAAGCATGCCTGAAATTTGATCTATACCTAAAGATTTATAATTTGACTCTACCAACAATTTTGCTAATCCTTGACCTTTGATTAATTTGTTTGGCTTCACCTCTAAATCACATTCTTGGATCTTGGCGATCCATTTCCCTCTTCTCCCTTCACTGTCATGTTGATTTAATATATCTTTAACAGTTGAGCATGGAATAAAAGCAATAATTTTTTAGTGTAAAATATAGCTTCGAAAAAATTTCATACATTTAACCAAAGAGAAAGCTTGTTTTTCCATAATATTATATTTTAACTCAGTATCCCTCATAGCTCTGCTAAAGAATGTTATGGGTTGTTCAAAACCATCTTGATTTTTTTGTAATAAAACAATTGTTAGAGTATGTTCTGAAGAGAAAGGGAAAACAATAGAATCTTTGGTATAATCAAGACTTACTAGCACTAGAGCTTCAATTAAAACCTTCTTGATTCGGTGAAAAAAAGACTTAGCCATTTTTTTCCATTTCACATCATGGACCCTTTTTCATTATATTTGTTATTTATTTCATGATATCTGAAAAATTGGGAATGGAACGTCTTAGAAAGTTATTTTTCCCAAAAAAGATTAAACTTCTTGCTTATGTCTTAGGAATGGAATAGTCTGTATGGATTATACTCGCTCTGGATCTATCTTGATACCATCTTGAATAATGATATGTTTGAAGTTTACCCTCAGACATGGAAAAATAAGATTTCTTCGGGTTTAAAGTTAGACCATATCTTCTACACTTGAGAAAACAATGTCTTGGATGATTTTGGTGAAGTTGAAATGACTTGGAAAACATTGTTATATCATCCAAGTATATTACAATAAATTCATCATTTTCATCCGCAAAGGCAATGTTCATTTCTCTTTGAAAAGTGGTCGTGACATTCATCAATCCAAACGACACTTTATCATACGTAAAAGTACCCCATGGAGTGATGTGGGAGTGATGAAGGTTGTCTTTTTTATGTCATCTTTATGGACAACAATTTGGTTATATCCAGAAAAACCTTACATCATAAAATTATATGTGCACCAACTACCCTTTGTAATATGTGATCCATCTTTGGTAAAGAGTAATTATCTTTCAACAAAACTTGATTCAAGTTTATAAAATCCACACAAAGGTGAATTTCTCCACTCTTCTTCTGAAAAGGTACTAGATTGGCAACCCATTCAAAATACCTTAATGGGACAATAATATTTGCATATAGAAACTTTTTAACTTCCTTTTCAATTATAAATAGAAGTAAAGGATTAACCTATATGATTTTCTATTTAAAAGGATTTACTCCCTCCTTTAGCAATATCTTATGTTGAATAATGGAAGTATAATAAGTTTTAAAATCTTCATAGCTCAAGGAAAAAACATCAATAAAATATTTACAAATATTAACATACATTTTCTTTTGCTCTAAAGATAATGCCTTAGATAATTTTATAACCTTTGGTTTCTCTATTGTGCCAAGATTTACATCTTCCACTTCTTCAATAGAAGGATTTAAAATAGGCTTCAAAGTTGCATCCTTTTGGTCAAATAACGTTTCCAAGGGAATAAGACCCCGAGAAATATAGTTGTTTTTAAGTTTCAAAATTTTATGGTTAGCAACTTTATCAAGTGTATTTTGTTCTTCACTATCATCTTCTTCATTTTCATCAATGTTACTGGTAGAAAATTCTCCAACCATTTCTATAAACTTTTTGATTTGTTGGTTGTCCTAAAAAATCTGTGAATGTTTAACGTTATCGAGAATAGATGATCTATACATGATCTCTATTTCATATTTCATATTTCAAATGAGAAATACTAGGTGGTTTGAATGTTGCTACAACTATAGCTAAAGAATATGCAATCTCATTTCTTTCTCTAGGAACAATTGTAAAGTTTACAGCCAATAGAAAAGTCTCTTCAATATCCCAAACCTAATTTCTATATTTCCTCAAACGTGGACGTTTGGTTTGGTACTTAGCTTTAACTTGATTTCTAACAAGTTCAAAATCTCCAAAAACTAACAAATTCATAATCTTCATTTTCTTGGCCTTTTCAAGCCCAAGAACTAGAGCTTTGTATTCAACCACATTATTTATTGTTTCATTTAACTTGTAAGATAAACAAATAGACTCTCCAGTAGGAGATATAAATAAGATACTAGCTCCAGAACCTTTCTTTGAAGAAGCACCATAAAAAAAAAAATCTTACATATGCCATTTGAATCAGGTTGATTTTTATTTACAACCTCACATACTATGCTTTCTTGATTATCATTTTCTAAAATTGATAAAACAAAATTACCAAGCTTATCATTTTCTGCATGTACCATATTATTTTGTGAATTGTAAACATCACTTATTGTATAGACAAAACGAGCTTCTCTATATGGTTTGTGATTCTGTCCTCCAAATACAGGTATAGTAATGTACGATAAATCAAGCTGAAAAGTCCCTCCTAACTTTGCGCCCCATGACCTAGACAAGAGCATTCCAAAACCAATAGGAACATCAACAACTACAACGTCCATCATAATACTTTTACTTGAGACTTGTGCTAAATTAACCACAAGGTCTTTAATTAACCCAAGGCATTGAACTTTCTTTGAATCAAAAGTATATAAATCTCAACAAGGCTTTGTCACAAACAAACTCATTTTTTCCATAATATCCTTAGGCATCAAATTATGGGAAGCTCTTGAATCCAACATACAATTATGTAGTTCTTGAATCCAACATACAATTATGTAATAATTGATCATGAATTGCTAAGGTAACATAAAATGTAGCTATAATAATCTCTTCTTTTTCCAAATAAGGACCAACATATACCTTTGATGCATCTTCTTGGATATTAATAGAATCTGTATTTGATATTGATACANAATTATGTAATAATTGATCATGAATTGCTAAGGTAACATAAAATGTAGCTATAATAATCTCTTCTTTTTCCAAATAAGGACCAACATATACCTTTGATGCATCTTCTTGGATATTAATAGAATCTGTATTTGATATTGATACAGGAGAGGTAACAATAAATTTACTTACTTCTTCTTTAAAAGAGGGTATCTTAATAATTTCATTCAGTGGGACATGAATCCAAACTTTATTTAGCTCATTGGTTAGATTAAAAGAACTCATGTTCCGAACAAGAGTTTCTTTACTTATTTGTTCCATAGTAGATTTGTCTTGATCTTATTTTTTTATTGTTTTGTGCCTTTTTCACCACCTTTGCATTAGGCTTATGAGTTGGAATGGTTCTCAACCTCAATTCATAATTGTGTTGCAACTCTACTAAGACCGTATCAACAAAAGATCTATATTGATAAGCCTTATATTGATAAGCCTGTATACTCTCCATCTCTTATTTAGTCCGGTTAATATTTTGATTAAAATAAATCATTGAATCTTGATAATCTTTTTCAGTTAAGTGTGCATATGATTCTTTATCCTCTAACCAATTTACTTTAGGCACATCACATGATTCATTGGGCATTTCTTGTTCATTTATCTCATTCTCATATTCATAGTCCTCCACTACATTGTTGTTATTCCTCAAAGGGGGGAGATTATTCAACCCTTTTATCTCTATTTAACAATTGAGAATTAAATTGTCTTCTAAAAGGTACTGAATTTCTTGGTCAAAAAGTTGCATTCCTCTATATTCTAGTATTTTGAAATAAATTCCTTTGTACATTATTCTGAGGGGCTGAGGAAACAACCTTGTTTGCAACTTCAAGGTTCACTATCTTATTAATTAAAGATTTGATTATCTTATCAATTTCATCAATTTTCTGATCCCAAATACTACTTGAAGATGAAGATTTAGTTGAACCGTCCTCTGAATTTTTCTTCTTTTCTAAGTTTTCTGTTTTGTATTTATTTTTCCTAACAGCTATAAGATTTCCTTCTAGATCCACTGCATCAGTCTGCATAATAGCTAATGTAGATTATCTTCTTTCCCTTAATAATAAAGCAAATTTAGAATCAAATGTTGAAGAATAAGTTACTTTAGCCATAGCAGTCAAAGGTATAATATCATCAAGTATCCTATTATAAAGCTTGTTAAACCTTTTATTGAAATCTGCAACTAATTCATTATTCCTCCTTTTTAGAGCTGCAAATTATGTTAGAAAATATTGATGATCATGTTTCTCACCCCATTGATAAAAAGGTGTTTTCAAGAGCATCTCAACTATCAATAGTGTTGGATGGTAGGTTCTGAAACCACTTTTGGGCATCACCTTCAAGGTTTTGCACAAATAATCTCATATAAATGTCCTCTTCTGCAATAACAAGATTATTATTACAATCCTGAAATGTTGCAATATGATCCTCAACTGTAATCAATTTTTTTCCATTATATTTTGGAAACACTTTTAAATATTTATCAGGAAAATTATGTAAATTATCTGGAAAAACTAGGGGTTGATAACGAGTATTAATCTACTGATTAACTCAAGGAGGCATATTTTATTTTGGTGAAGACTTAGGGTTCTTTGAATTTTTAGGTGAATGCTTAGGTGACACGGGACTAAGAATAACATAAACTTTACCAACATGTGTCCAACTAAAGACTGTGTTGGAAATATCCACTAATGGGATATAATGGGATATCTCTTGATAAAGGAGACCTGATAGGTATCCAAGGAGAGGTTTTATATTCAAATTGATTTTCAATATATTCAACTTCAGGGATAATAATATTTTCAGCAACATGTGTACCTGAAGATGATGATCCTACCTTCCTACATCTATTAGCTTGATAGATTAATTTGTCAGGATCAAATAAGGCAGGAGTATAAAGAGTTCTTAGATTATAACGTGTATTCCTGGAGTTATGCTCCAACTTTACTTGATAGATAGGTGAAAATATAAAAATAAAAAATTTCTTTTAAATTCTAACGTTGATTGTTTTACTTTGTTCACCTTCAAAGCAAAATATTTCAATGTCATTTCCTGGAAAAGAAATAAAGACTATATAAAATATAAAACTTGTTCTGAAATCTTTATAGATAAAATTTCACTCAAAGTTAGAGAAAATAAATAGTTATTGGAGTCATCAATCTTTATTCTATTGAGCTTGTGAACTTTGTTGTGCCAAAACGTCTTGTTGCGCTAGAACTTTCCAAGATCTTTCAGGGTCTTCTTGATTTCTAGTTGTTTGTAATGTCAACTTGTACAATTGATTTAGCAAGCTCATTTGATCATCCAAACCAAATAAACATGAGGTTGCACGGGATTTGACTGAGTCATGTATCAATTCAACAATACTTTAAGAATCAATCTATAAGGAAATACCAGAATAGCCTAAATTTCATCCCCGATAACAATGCCAAATCAGATGTTGTTCCTTAGGTTCTTCCTAACTATGAACAATGCCAAGGCACCTTATGGAGGTACTTTAGGTTTTCTTGGAAGAATTCAAAAGCCAAAAGGGATAACCCACTTAATTTAAATTAAAATTTATGAAAGAATACAATATCTTCAAATTCATGCAATAATCCATTCTAATTAAAATAACATGATTTTGAAATAAGAAAACTTTATCTAAAGTCATATAGGATTAAATTTAATTAAAATTAATCAACAATTCCAATCATATCATGTATAATAAAATTTGAATAGTTTTACAAGAAAACATATTCCTTGAAAATAAAGTATATTACTTAAACTTTCAAGAAAACATATTCCTTGAAAATAAAGTGGAGCAATTACAATAATCATTTCACTGGAATGTAATTCAAGCCAACACACAGTAATAGAATACTTTATGTATTGAGATGCTCTGAAAACTATTCACTTGAAACTTCTTTCTGAAAGATAATAACATCAAACTAATAATGTATGTTAGGCCATGATATTACCAATTAAATATATCGTGTATAAGTATCATAAGACAAGAGCGTATCATTAACTTATGAAACTTAATTTTTATGTAATCACTAACATGAAATAAAACTAAAAAACAAAATAAATCTAAACAGAGTAAATATAAACTCAATAAAAAAACTGAAAAATAAAATAAATCTAAACAGAGTAAACATAAACTCGTGAAAATAAATCTCATAGAAATATCAACTCAATATGTATATCAAAAGACACAAATAGTAGACTTTGATGCAAATTAGTGATGGTACTTAACAATTTGAAATCAATTGAAAGCTTATCAAAAATCAACTTTCCTCTAATAGGGGCAACAATATCTTTAAAGTAAAGTGTTTAGTATTATTTATCTATTTGAGTAAAGAATAATTTTACACACCGAGATAAAAAAATCCATCTATTAGATGTCCATGGGGGAGGTAATCCCAATTAGATGTTTATGAGCAAATTGCCCAACTGCATTGCATGTATTTTGAGATGTCATAATCAGACTTGTGTTTTAATGTATTGCACTTGTTAAAATGATAACAAAAGTTCTAACTTTGACACGCATCGCTATCAACTCAACTTGAGTTCTACTATTTAGGAACTTGATCTTCATATGCCACTTGAGCTTTGTCTCCTAAATTTTTCGAAGCCTTGGTAATTTCGATTTGTACTGAGCAAGCTAGAATCTCAGTTTATTGAACCACATCAAAATGTCCTCTAAGTTTTTCTATCATTAATATGATTTGATCCCAATTCATATTTTTTTTTTCTGTGATCAAGTATTTATTTTTAAAAATTATTTTTTCAACATCTTTCAAAACCTTCATTAACTCTTCAATTTTTTGATTGCCTTCAACTATGATTTTATACCTGTCAACTAGATTTTGATGGCATTCATCAATTATTAAATTTCTTTTTTCTAGTTGTTCTTTTAACTCTGCAATCTTTGCATTCTTCCATTGAATATTAGTCTCAACTACTCTTAATTCTTTTTGAACTGCAGATAATTGACTTTTCAAGTTAGTTATTTGCTCTGCTTCTTATCCCTCTTTGATAATTTCAACTTTAGGAATACTTGCCTTTAAGGCCAAGTTGGCTGATAGAGTTGCTTTCTTTTCCTCATTTATTCTATCAATTATATGCCTTAAGTTAATATTCTGTTGTGTTAACTTTGCTACCTACTCACTTAACTGCTGTTTTTCTTTTTGTGCTTCAATTAACTATTTAGTCTGAACATTCTCTGATGTTGGTTTTTTAATTTGCATGTTAAGACTTGGATTTCCTTATCCTTATCTTTGACTAAAGACTCAACTCCAATTTTATCATTAGGGTATTCTCCAAGAGTAATAGTCCTTAGTTCTAAATCATGAATATTTACAAGCCTAGCCCTATTTACAACCCTTTCTTGTTTTAGCTGATTCTCCAATTTAGTCACCCATGTTGTCAACTTCTTAACATTTTTTGTTGGTTGCATTAAATATTTGGATACGATTTTCTGTATTTTCTTGTGCCATTTAATTTTATCTCCCATTAGCATCTTATCTAAATCAAACTTCACTTGAGCAGTCTCATATTCATGAGACTTAATTTTTCCTTCAGCCTTGTTGACTTTTGGCTGCAAAATAGCCATGTCAAGTGTTCCTTTATCATAATTTAGTGAGGTTAAGAGCTTGGGAGGTGTTGATCCTTCTTGACCTATCTGAGAAAACAATTTTTCTTTAGATTGTTTGGATTGGTTATTATTCAACACCATCTCAGTAAACGCATCAATTCTTTATTCAGATACTAAATCTTCTTTAGAATTTCCACTTCTTAT
>ML823641.1:13435-25399 GCA_009831015.1 Picea engelmannii
GTCACTCTCCTCATGAAGAAAGGCTCTTTTTGGGAACATGAACACATGTTGGCAATGGATTACTAAGATGACCAAAATAATGTGTAACAGAATTCCCCCCAAAGTATGAAGCTGGAACTCATGACAGCCGAAATACTTTGTAAAATGTGTGTGTCGGAAACAAATAGCACATCAGTCGAGAACCTACAAATAGTCAAGCATCAGCATAATAATATATCAATGTTCGGGGTAGGAATTCCCATACTCAGATTAAAAAATGTCAAATGAGTCATGGCCACCAAATATACATCGTGGATCCATGTCAATGTGAAACCGGCATAGCCACCGAGAATACATTGCGTTAAAATGACTCAAATTCAGACATAGCCATGAGACATACAAAGTGGATCTATGTGCCAATACAAATCATGAATACTCTGTCACAACCTGGATGAGAATGGTCTAACCTAGGGTCTTCATTTTCGTCATCCATAAGTACGAATCTAACCGTGTGATTGCAAGTGTTGAAGTCGAACATGGTAGAAACCAATTGATTACTGGTCAATGATGAGAACCGTTAACAAGTGTGAGGGAAATCACCATTGATGTCAATGACTCCCAAGGTACCCCAATACAATCCAATGAGTGTGAATAAAAGAGTTGAAGTCAAACACTTGAGGGAATCCTCCAATCAGAGGCCAATGATGTGAACCCACTGTTGAAAGCGAAGACACCTTCCATTGAGGCATGCAAGCTCTAAGGCACTGAATGATTTCTAAGTCTTGTTCCTAGATAATGAGTTGAGGTCGATAGGAAAAGACTCGTCACATGAGGGCCTTGATGTATCCCCCATTAATGACATGAAATAAGTAACAGATTTGAGATATATCAAAGTATGAAATGATTCGAAACTGACACAGGGAAGGATGACATGGTAGAAAATTTATAACTACAAATGGCCGACTCGATAGGTGGTTTATTAAAGATGGACTTCTCTTGAACATATGAACGACACGACAATGGTCTTAGCAGCATTGACTCAAGGAGGACCCAACATATGGAAATGTGGATGGTTAAATGAGAGACGAATGGATTTCCCAACCCATATACAATGATGAAGGGGGGTGTCATGTTCAATAGTGACTATTACTGCCACTAACACGGATACAGAGACACATTTCTTTCCCAAATTTTCCCCCAACATTTCTGGCAAGTAACTCTTTATTTTTATGAAATCTTGAGGAGGATAACATATGCTTGTTGATGTAAGGTCATCCTTCGGATGAGTCCCTCAGAGTACATTTAGCGAACCCGAAGAAGGAATGGTTTGGTCCATTCGGGCATTTCGATGTTTGTTTAATGAGTCCAAAGAGAGAAAACTCGGGGGTTTTCATGTTTAGAGAGTCTAAAAAAAACTTAAAGAGGACTCCACAAGTTCCTTTTTCGTAAGTTGATCTGATGAGACTTAAAAAGTGATAACCTACCTCTCATCAAATGTTCTCTTCAAATACTTGTACGAGCATGAAAAGAACAAGGTCGCTCGGCAATCTTTTCATTTTTATGGAGCGTGAAAAGAGCTTAAAGGATACTCCATGGGTTTCATTTTTCGTGTTACCATTACGAGTACGAAAAGACGACAAAATTATACTAATTTACATTCTCATTGATTTACGAGCATGAGAAGGAACAAAACCTAAGCTCGGAGTTTTTCCTGAAAAACTCTAAAAGGATCTGTACATGCGACAAATGTATAAAAGCAAACCAAAATACGTATCCTTGTTCAATACTTCACTCCTAGGTTTTTCATCTGCAAAAAAACAAACACTCGCAATGTTGTTGGAACTTCAGGGTTTAGGTGGAATATATATAAAATAATATAAAAATGAAAATGAAAAAGTAATAAAGTAATAAAAATGGGTAAAAACTTCTTTTTACTATTTCATTGTTACTCCACCCAAACTTTGTTCCAAAAACCCCCATTTTACCTCAAGTTTCCACTGCAGATTGCGGGAGGCACGGTTGAACATTTGGCGAATGGTCTCTGCAGGACAAGTAATTTTCATCTCTTTCAACTTTTCATGGATTAATTTTTTCTTTTCATTGGTAAGAAATGGATTTTTGGGTTCCATTTTCAAGGGTACCTGCGCGTGGAGGTCATCGCAGGTGCCTTGTATCATGCCCTGCGATGACCCACGGTCGTCGCAAGCAGCCTTTAGGCTAGCTTGCAACAACTCTGCATTGTACGAATGTCCTAGCCTGCAACATGCGTAAATCAAAAAGTGTTTTGAGATGTATTTGCCAATAAAAAGTTTGCAGGGACAAGATGAAGGTGTTAATCTCTCTTTTATGCTTCATTGTAGGTTTTCCATGGTAAGGATGTTGGAATGGTGAGAGAGAGAGCATGAGAAGGAAGCTTACGTTGACGGGAATGACCCAGGAACGGTAAATTCCCTCCATCAGTGTGGACTGCTAAAAATTTTCAAGATCCAGGGCATGAGGGCCCAGTCGAGGTTACTGGAATACTTAGTTCACATGTGGGATATGAACCAATAGACATTATGTGTGGGGGCACACATTCTGACGATAGATATCGAGGATATCTATTTCTCTACTGGTTTGTCTCACCATTGGGCTTGAGTTACACTGACAGGTAGCAGAGGAGGTGGCGAGCCCATGAGTCACTATATTAGTGAACATTGTGTACCCGGTACTCAGAAACATAGCAACAAAGTCGCTATCAGAGATGTCTGTGACTTGCCTCTATGAACGGTCCTCTACACTATCATGTGCATGGTAGGGAGTGCATCTCTCCATATGGCTCTTCAGAGCTACTTCCAGTATGCGTCGGAATGCATGGAGCCCCGAGTCTTCAACTGGTGTGACGGGGTTCTTAGAAGCATGAAAAAACAATTAACCAAGTGCAAGAATGGTGACCTGAAACAATTTAGATACAGTTTGATTTTGGTGTCCTTCTTGGAGAGGGTCCCATCTTTACACTTGCAAGTAGAGTGGGGTATACCTACCCCACAAGATCCAAGAATGAAGAGGTGGGTTGACCTCATGGAATGGCATGTGACTGGTCCAATCGTTAAATATAATGATGTTTTCTTTGACTGGTTGAGGACCCAGATGCTTATGGTAGATGACTATGCATATGTCGGTGTAGACTTCCGAGGTGATACAGACTTGGTTCTTCATGAGGGTTCCCAATGGGGTGACATAGGTAAGAAGTACATTTTGTTTTTATAATGTTTTTTGTGATTTTTGATAAAATGGTTTTATGTGTTATTTATCCGATGACTAATCAAATGCTCTTTCGATGATACAGACGTGGGACCTTACCGACCTCCAGGTTCATCCCCCATCCAAAGGTGAGGGGAGAGAGTTGACATAGCAAGAGTAGTTGTTGTTGACTACGAGATTCTGGAGCAGAATCTAGAGGGGCTTACTTTGAACATATGAGATGCCTCCATCGACGATATCCTGAGGCATTATCAGCGCCATACAATGGGCGTGTCTGCTTCCATCGTTCAATTGCTCCGCAAGTTAGCACAGGTAGTCGCATGTTATAGCGAGCATCATCGTTGATGCTCTTTTTGTATATGAAGCCAAGTGCTTCACATTTTTTATATTTTGGTCTTCGGACAAAAACACTTTATGTAACACTTTTATCGTTATATATATATATATATGAGGCTTCTACCGGCTTACTTGTTGTATATACAAAGTGTGATCGGATTTTATAAATTTCTCAAATGTTTGTCTAACACATAATTGGCTAAAGCATCAGTTAATGTATTTAGACATCTATGAATGTGTTGATATTCAATGTAATCAAAATGACGTTCCAAGAGGCAAATTCGTAAATATACCCTTAATGACATAGGACTTTGAATGGAGTAGACATTACTCAATTGTAGGACTATTAACTGAAAATCAAGTCGTACAACGAGATGACGGATTCC
Source organism: Picea engelmannii (assembly GCA_009831015.1). Classification (NCBI taxonomy): domain Eukaryota; kingdom Viridiplantae; phylum Streptophyta; class Pinopsida; order Pinales; family Pinaceae; genus Picea; species Picea engelmannii. The sequence continues at coordinate 17,380 of ML823641.1, forward strand.
AAGTGAAACATCGTCATTCAATAATTCGATGATTTCACTGTATTCCACAATATTGTTGGTTGCATGACCAAGGCAAACACCATGTAGACTAATCAATTCATATATAGGTGCATAGATTTCCCAAGCAACAGATGATAATTTCTGAGTGTTGTGACTAGCACCATCAACGAAGACAATGTAGGGTAGCGAAGAGACTGACATCTGAAAACCAAGCACAACGCAAGGTAAGTAGCTGAAGGTCGAAACCAAACAATGAAAAATCACACAAGAGTATGATACACTAAAAGTACAAGCACTCATGCCAAAATGACTTAAGCATAGTACTTATTTAAGTAAAGCCCATTTCTGGGTTCACTCAAAGGGATTCCATCATAATCAATTAGCTCATAATCTCCCTTCTCCAACACACGTTTGACAATGTAAGGACCTCACCACATAGCCTCGAATTTACCGGCCCCTAGCAAATCACAATTATATTCGTAAAGGAGAACTAGATCACCTTCAGAAAAAAAAAAAAATGTGGCTTGACATGCATGTCATATTGGGATTTAACACGTTTCTTCTGAGTTTCAATAACTAGGGAGACATCACGACGGGTTTCGTCTAGTTGCATTAAATACAAAAGACGCTCTTCTTCAGCAGAGGTATTGGGGAGAAGTTCAATGACCAATTTCAAAGACTGTATTTCACATTCAATCGACAAGATATCCTCGATACCATAAACTAGTTGGAAAGGTGTAAATCCCATGGTAGACTTAATGGATGTCTGATAGGCCCATAATACTGAGAACAACATCGTGTGTCATCTTGTCTTATGAATTCCTATCATCCGTCGAAGCATAGTAATGAGAAATTTATTGATTGCTTCAACCTTAGCCTTTTCCATGAGAAGTCCTTCCTTATATAAGGGATAGAGAGATGGTTGAAGAGATTAGGATGATCCCACCAAATCAGAGAAGCGAGTAGGATCCCAACCATATGGATGCCACCTCATCTTCTAGAAGATCCCATTCTAGAACTTTCGTGAAACTTGACCTTTTCTTAGCCTTTTGACATCGTCGCACCCCAGTTGTAGAGCAGCCTGCGGAGACGTCGCAAACTAGTTTTAGGGCAGAGTGCGATGATCATACATTTTCGCACCCTACTTATGGTGCAGCCTGCAATGACCTTCCTTAATACGGTTTTTCAGAAGAGAAATTCAGTCACTCTCCTCATGAAGAAAGGCTCTTTTTGGGAACATGAACACATGTTGTTAATGGATTACTAAGATGACCAAAATAATGTGTAACATCAGCTTCATCATCATGAGCCTATTCATCATCATGGTCTTCATTCATGGTAGCAAAAACAGAGTCATTTGCGACTATGGAATCCATGACAGGATCCTCGTCCATGGTGGTGGTTGAATTTTGTCCCGAGTGATCCTCCGGAGGCGAGACTTCTTCTTCCACGATGCAGCCTCTCTCTACTGGCTCCTAGAAAGGAATGGTGGTGCAGGTGGCAAGTCAGCGCTCCAAGGCAGTTGACGACAGGAAAGGAAAAATGTCCACCCAATTGGAAGGAATTTCTTCTTCCACTGGGCACCCTCCATGGAGACCCTCTGTACTGGAAGGATGAGGCTCTGGTTGAGCCTGTTCAAACCAATTCTTACCAGAAGAATACGGATGGTCCAAGCCACCTAGTATGAGAGCTCGAGAGGTTGGTCCCGAGTGATTGTGTCTTCCAAAATGGTTGTAGTAGGCTGGCCCTCACCGGGGCTTGCCTCTTTCTTGTGGCATGGCTGAGCAAAGTACCAAGAAGACGGATACAGTTGTGGTGCGAGCTAAGTCATGGAGAAAAACAAGCAAAATGGTATTGTGCATAGTGCCCAAGTGCCCAATATAGAACTTCCCATAGGAAGAAAATACCATGAGGACAAAGGATTTGATGGCTCTGGTATCCATTAGTGCAGGAATAATGGCCATAACCGAAATCATGTTGATGTCGAGGAGTCAATCATGGGTGTCCATTAAGACCTAATGCACTAAACCTTGCGCTTATGCAAACTAACCATCATGACTGGATAGGGGAGGAGGGTGGTGGCGAGGGGATTTAACTACCCTAGTAATCACCCCATCCGACAACATGTGTGGTCCATGTGTCACCCCATCCGGGGAGAGGAAATCTTGTAGATCCAGTTCTTGGCACTGCTGTAGAAGTTGTGAATCTTGATGGTCCAGGGTATTAATGATGAAGAGCTCTGCCTAGGTGTTGACACCTTCATTTTCTAGTCGATCTGCTACTTTGTTGGCCTCCCTTTTAATGTGTGAGGGGATGATAGTGATGAGAGGAAGTATTGAGGCTTGTAGAAGAGAGAGGGGACCTGTGAGGTGCCAGTTCGGTGTGATTTTTCTGGGTTCAAACCTTGGATAACTTTTGTGGCCAGAGAGATGATGATTTGTGAGTCTCCTTCTACTATTAGGGGCTACAAATTAAGGCTTAGAGCTAGTTGGGGACCTTTTGTGAGGCCCGATAGCTCGGCTGAGTTGTTCGTATCATGCCCTAGAAAACCAACTTTGAGGCACTTGATTTACCTTGTGTTGTCTCTGATAACCGCTTTGAAACCTGTTGGTCCTAGAATACCCTTGGATGCTCCATCGAAATTTAACTTCCAAAACCCAGAGGGGGGGAACCTCTAGAAAGTAGAGCATAATGTTGGAGGGGTGGGGGGATTGAAGAGAATGAGAGGTGTCTTCGGGGTGATTCTCTTCCAGGAAGTGAAAATGTTGGATTCTAGAGAGGAATCGGGGATGTCCTCTAGAGTCCAAGACTGAATTTGGATTGTTTCCCAAATGCTAGCTGTAGTTTCGTTCCAGACATCAGAGAGGTGAGAGGGTTGAGAGTGGAAGATATGCATGATTCTCTCTTTCCAAAGCTGCCAAATGATATGACTTGGAAAAAGTTGCTAGATTCTATTTAGAATTGGGATTTTATAGTTCCCAGGGCCCCAATTTATTAAAGTACTTGGAATATTGGTTTTTTCACTCTTTGTTTACCTCATGATTATTGTGGCTTGGTCCTAGATCTGATTACTGGTCTGACATTGATTGAATATATGTTCCATGGTTTCTTCTTATTGGTTGAAAAGATGGAAGATCAAGGGCCCAATAAAGCCTATATTCCTTAGGTTGTCCCAGGTGAGGACTCTATTATGTACCAAGAGCCAGAGAAAGGTAGAGACCTTTGGCCAGAGCCTGGTCTTTTAGATTATGTGCCAAATGTGATATTTTTCCTGATCGTGAAAGTTCTCTTGAATCTGATAGGCCTCCTTGATCGTGAAAGTACACGTTGTGGAGTATCCCCAGCAAAGGATGTCCTTGTCTGTGTTGATACAAATTTTCCTATTATCCATTGTTTCTTGCCAAGGTTGCATCTCGACATTGTTCAGTAGATGGATATCTTGAGGTAGCACTTTCCAATTGTGCTAGGGGGTGTTGTGTTGGGTATTGAGCCATAGGTTTGCTACTTTGAGGTCTCTTAAATATGGAAGGTACATCTGGTAGGGGGGTAGTCTTTCCAGAGATTTCAAGGGAGGCAGTTGCTTCCAAAAATCTGTCCAAAACTGAGCACTTCGTCCATTTCTTACTTCCTAGAAAGTGTGTTTTTAGATGAGTGGGCGATTACGCCAGGCTGCATTCCAAATATTAGAGCCTTGGATCTGATCGTTGAGCCTTATGAGTTCCTCTTGTTGTAGATCGAGAGTGTATTTTTTCCTCCAGAGTCTCACCTAGAGTTCATGAGGATATTTGAGCCATCACCACCATATTTTCGCTCCCATGACATTGTTAAGTTTCCCAAGATCACAGAGCCCCAAGCCCCCTAAGGTTATGGGTTTGCATAGCTTATCCCAACTAACCAAGGCTCGGGTTTTGCCTTGTTTTTGGCCGTGCCAAAGGAAGTTACTTTGAATATTCCTTATGTTTTCTATGACCATTTATGGGGTTGCCAGAGCCGAAAAAATATAGGCCAAGATGGCTTGAAGCACCGATTTTAGGAGGACAAGCCTCATAGGGAGGTTAAGGGTTTTGAAGGTCCAGGAGCTGAGGTGATTGGAGATTGAGAGGATAAGGGATTTCCAGGAGGTATTACGAGATACATAGTCTGTGAGGGGTAAGCCAAGGTATTTGGACGAAAGGGAGCACTGGGGGATGTCAAGGAGGTGGGAGATGTGTCGTTGAACTATTGTTGGCATGTTGAAGAAGAAGAGATGTGATTTCTCCATATTAAAGGTGGTCCCAGAGGCCTCACTAAAATCTGAGAGTATAGTACGAAGTTTGGTTGCTTCTCTGGCAGTGGGCGTTTTCGTGAGCAAGGTAACATCAACAAATTGGTTGTGGGAGGTTGTCGATTGGAGCCCATGTATAGAGAGACCTTGTAGTGTTCCATTAGAAATTGAGGTAGATAAAGACCACCCTAACCCTTCTGACATGATCACAAAGAGGAAAGGTGAGAAGGGCTTAGAGGGGACCCCATTAACTAAGATGGAGAAAAAGGCAGGAGAGGTGAGTTTCATGATCCATTCTATCCAAACCATACTAAACCCAAAGGCTACGAGGACATAATGCATGTATTCCTAGCTTAGTTTATGAAAATCTTTAGAGAGATCAAGTTTTATGAGCATACCTAGAGTATGAGTAGTCTTGAGTGAATGGATGATTTCATGCACTAGAATTACGTTGTCCATGATGTGTCGCCCCTCCAGATAACTTGATTGTTCCTTGGAAATGATACAAGGGAGTATGGGTTTGATCCTGAGAGCTATGATTTTTGTTATGATCTTGTAGATGACATTACATAGCACAATCGATTGAAATTGCTTTGGATTGGTAACACACTCTTATTTAGGGATCAAAATGAGGAAAGTGGTGTTAAGAGCTGACATGACTTGCTTTGAGGTTCTAGATTCCTCCACCAGTGCACACACCTCTTCTCGAACCATAGGCCAACAGTAATGGAAGAAATCCATGGTAAATCCATCCGTCCCAGGGGCCTTACCTGGTGGCATTTCCTTGATGGCCCGGTCCACTTATTATTGCTTGATCGGTCTCATGAGGGATTTCTTCTGCTCCGTGGTGATCAGGGTGGGGATATGTTGAGTGATTCGTCTGATGGTTGGCATTCTATCCAAAGGGGGTTCTGAAAGAAATTCTTTGTAGTATCTTACTAGCTCCTCTTCAATGTTTTTATGGTCCATAAGAGTGTTACCTTGTGAGTCCTCAAGATTTGTGATGTGATTGATGTATCATATATGGATCATGGAGCGGTGGAAGAAATTTGTGTTTTTTTCTCCCTCCTTAAGAAATTGAACCCGCAATTTTTCCTCCAAATAATCTCCTCATGTTTGTCTCTTTCCGCAAGTTGTTTTTTTAGAGTCATTTCCTCCTGTAGCAAGGCTTCCAAGTATCCCGAGACCATGGAATCTTGCTAACCCTCCTCTAGACGTTGTTCTAGGGCCTTTTTTGCAAGGAAAATGTCCCCAAAAACATTTTTGTTCCAGTCCTATAATTATTGTTCGAAATTCTTCAGAAAATGTTGGAAATTGTACATCTGCGTGCCATGCTCAATTTTTGTGTTGGCCCACCAGGTTTGGGAAAGTTCTGAGAAGTTTGGGTGGGTTAACCAGAATTTCTCAAAGCGAAAGGGTTTGAACTTTGGTGTTGCCACTGTTTCTACCCAAAGCTGGACTGGTTAGTGATCTGAGTTGGCCTTTGGTAGGATGTCTGCCTCAATAATTGGGCCTTCAAGCATTATGTTCTTCGAGATTAAAAAATGATCTAGGTGACTAGGAATGTGTTGAGTCCCTACTCACTTGTTGGTCAGAGTGTAGGGGCCATTCCTTGGCTCTATATCTATTAGGTTAAGGATGTTTGTAAGGTGGATAAACTTATTGTTTTCCTGTTCCAGGCATTTTAGATCCCCACTTTTTTCCTCTAGGGTGAGGATGGTGTTGACATCTCCTCCCAGTATCCATCGTTCTTGTCCTTGTAGTGTGTTGATGTAGGCCATATTGTCTATGAAGTGACATTTTTCTTAGTTGAGCTAAGGACCGCAAGAATTCGTTATGACTCCTTCTTTGCTAGACCCTATTACTCTATAATTATCCGTAAGCATTCCCACTGTTGAATAGGAGGGTTCTAGGATGATGGTGAATGGATTCTAGAGGATGGCTAGTCCCTCTGCTTCCCCTTTGGATTTAGTGTAGGTGAAGTTGTGATGCCTCTCACATCTTCTGAAAGTTTCTTCTGCTATACTATCTGCACTTTTGGTTTCCTAAAGTAGTAATATATCAGGGTTTTCTGATTTAACATAGTTTCGAAGAATCCTTTGCTTGGATCTTCCACTGAAACCATTAATATTCCAAGTGATCATCTTCATCATAATTTATTGCAGGGAGGGTGGAAAAAGCCTTCCAAGAGGCGTTGTATTTTCCCTAAGTTAATCATGAAGTTTCCTACCTCTTTGATTAGTTGGTGTGTCGTATTACGCCCCCATCTCTTGCTTTCTTTCTAGTTTCGCTTCGGATCTGGGTTGGGCACCAGGTGTACGCCAAGTCGTGAGGTGGCTCCTATTGTGGAGTCGATGAAGACTTTGTGGATTTTTCTGAGTTATTCCACCAGAATGGATTGTATTTCTTTTTGGTTAAAGGCATCCTCTAGCTTATCTAGGTCAATGCCTACGAGCTCCTTTTCATCTATCTGCATTATGATGTCATTGTCATCCTAGTATGGGATTGTTCCTGGTGTTGTGTAAGCTTGGGGATTCTAGCCTGAGAGGTGTTCTAATACTGGCTCAAAGGTTTTCTTGTCCTTGCCGGTTCTTTTTCCTAGTGCCCTTGTTTTATGAGGGTTTTCCACCTCCTCCATGTCCGGTAACTTATTGAGAACGTCAAAGGAGTTTTTGGTTGGGATTTGCTTGTTACATGTCTACATTTCTCATTTTGATGTGTTCTTCTTACGCCCTTGTACCTGGGTGAAACCATCTTGTTGCGTTTCTGTTGCTATTGGTTATGTTGGTTCATTGAGGAGGTAGTCCCTAAAAACATTCCCATGTTCATGGCATTTCAATCATCTGAAGGGGATGTGCTCATAGTCTATGGTATGTGTCCATTCTTCATCCTAATACTCTATAGTAACAGATCCTGGTAGGGATTTTGATATGTTCATGTAAACGTAGATTCGAGCATAGGACGTGTCCTTTCGTTGCTTCGTGGCCTATGAATATTTGACATATATTTCTAGTGTGTTGCCTATGCCCGTCATAATTTCCTCTAGCCAAAACTCCTGGGGTAGGGAATACAGGTGTATCCAAACTGGGGCATAGGCAAAGTCTTCCTTTTCCGGGCAGAAGCGATCTGTCCAGAACCGCAGATATAGCCCCGTTGATTTGTAGAAGTATGGATCATTTTCAAAAACTGTGTCCTTGTCCTCCAAGCTGTAGAATATGATTTTGAAGAAGCCTTTTGAGCTTAGTTGCAGTTCATAGTCCCCTTTTGGGTTCCACCAGTGCTTGATCCATTTTATGAGATCCTTCTCGGATGGCCAGATCCTTAAAAATTTTCCTATCAAAGCATGATCTTTCATAAACTGTGTATATTCTCCTACCCTTGTGGATTTTATTACATATTTCAGAGCTATTGATGCTTGTGGTATGCATTACTTGGTACCCAGTTCCGAGATGCCTTTGGATGCGACAACTCAACTTCCATATCCATACTTTTCCCATTGCTTTGTTCTTCTTGCAGCATGTGTGATGTCCCGTCCCCAAGATTAGGCCAGCAGAGAGTGACTTAGTAGTCTATATGTTCTCGTAGACTATAGTCAGGCACAAACAGGGAACCAGATGGAGAAATAAGGAGGAATTAAGGCTAAACTATGAATTAAGCCAAAATACTTAGGAAAAGTCACTTAAGCCTACGTCAACGGAGAATTAGAATGAAAAGGTGATAAGGGGGGGACTTAATTGACAAATAAATCACTTAGGA
>ML823641.1:42105-57591 GCA_009831015.1 Picea engelmannii
CTAGCTTACTCATAAATCTTTGAGTGGGTTAGCTAGTTGCTAGATTGCGAGTGATTGAAATAATGGAATTTTTATGAATCAATCCACTTACATATTTACTCTTCTCTTTATGTTTTTAGCATCTTGTCTTTCCAATTCTTCCCTTGATTCAAAGCTTAATCTAGTCTCATCCTTTTTGGTAATGGATCTAACTCATATTCTTCCATTGGGTCTTAAACCTCAATGATTTTTCTAGGTAACTCTGATTTTTTTGGAGTCTCCATGAGATAGTCCATCTTCTTTGCTATCATTCCATTGTCTAGATTGATAGTCCATCTTCTTTGCTATCATTCCATTGTCTAGATTGATTACCATTAATGCATTTGAAATCACTACTTCACTTATTGCATGTGTCGGTTAATCATATTCAATTGAGATAATCTGAGTTGACCCTTATTTTGGTTGGTTGATTCCTTTTTAATATTTTTCTTTATATTTTTCAAAACATTATGTGCCTATAAGACATCCTGCACTTCTGCCCAACTATCTTTTTTTGCAAGTCTCTCTACCTTTGCATTTTCATGATGAAGGTATGGAGAAAAATTAATAACAATTCTCAGGTTAGAAAAGAAATGATGTGGATCATAATGCCATGTTTTTCCTTCCATAAAATTAAAGTATTCAATCACATTCTCAACCACAGTCAGTGCAGATTTGCTTTTGACTATGAAAGATAAATTTTTTGTAGGGAAAAAGAAAGTAACCTTTTGATGTACTGAAGCAAAATGAATAAAGTTTGATTTTAACCTCTGTCTAATATACTCAAGAGCAAAAATCCTAGGAGTAAAAAATACTGGAGGCATATAGGGTTTGAGTTCTGGACCATAAATTTTGATAACGGTACATTATTCATATAAGTACCAATCCCCTATTTTAGAATCTGGGTTCAACTAGATAATTTGTTTGCACTCAAAAAATAATCTTGGAGGATTTCATTATGCACTATTGCATAAACAATGTGGATGAACTGATCCACAAATATTTTAAAACCATTATGTTTCCTTTGATCTTACACAATTTCCGTCCATTCTATCACCAAAAAAGTCTACCTTGTTGATCAACCTTATTTAACACTAAATTCTCAAAATGAATAAATTGGAAATAAATCATAAGATAGATTAAACCAAATTGATACCTAAAGCATTTCAAGGATTGAAATTGAACAAACTGCTCATGGATAACATCAAACAAGTACTTGGCATAATTAAATATTTATGATTGTGTGATTTTGAAAAAAAAAACCTAACATTGAGTGATCCACAATACTGTCATTATCATATCCCATAATTAAACAAGACATGGCAACGATTTATTTAGATACAACTGAAAAGATTTCTGCTAATAAAGGCATGGTTAATTCAGGCATTTTGGAATTCTCAGGTAATATTTTGACAATAAAGATTGCTTCTACTCATGTGTCAAGGAATTAAATTGTGAACTTAAAATCTCTTCATCAAGAAATGTTTGGTTATTAGGTAGTAGAAACATCTCAGATATAACATCTGCAATCATAACATCTGCAATCATAGGAAAAATCACTCTAGTTCCATAATGGGATTTCATGACTATTCTTTGGTTATGGTCATAGAGAATTGAGTACATCAAAATGAATTTAGGGAAATGGTAAGTCGTTGGGACAATTGCCTATGCAAGTCCACATTCCCAGGTTGGTAGAGTATTTAAATTAACGCATCTTTGAACCATTGGTAAGCCGATTGGCAAATTTCACAGACATTTTTAACAATGAGCTTAGGCTAAAAAAAATGTCGCCATCTCTATTGATTAAGTAGTCAGAATCATAATTTTGGGCACTGGGTAGTATAGGATTCACTGGATTTCATCTAGGGCCTATGGTTTCTTTCAATTTGAGTTCATAGCTTTCCTAATACTTACAAAGTAACATGCTGGAAAAGACTAAGGAAAGGAAATAAAACTCTTAGTTACCATTTTTCCTAAATTTGAATTGTTGACTTCTGGTATGGTTTCTCGTGAACTTAAACTGTAGCCCAATGGATTTTACAAATTTCAGTTTTTTTTGTCTATGTAATAGTGTTTGAAATGGCCACCATTTTTCAAAATTTGCATGGGTTATGTATTAAAACTCCTTGTCATAACCTACACTTGTCAATTCCTTATTTTCTTTCAAATGGGTGGGTATATGGATCATTAAATATATCCTACAACATTAACTATTAAGTTATTAAATGCAAATTCGTCAGGCAATTTGCGAAGGCTATGCTATCGGTTTTGAAACTATGTCTTTGCCCTCTGCAATTAACAAGAAGCTGCCACATGTATTCGTGTGGTCTCCGGTTTGCAAAGGAAAAAGCTAAATGCTAAACACCTATATGTTTGAACTTTGCAATAAATCCAATCCGTTGATCTCTATTCATTGCGAGCCGTCAGATCTAGCGCACAATCACTTTAATTAAAACCGTTAAATTGTGAATTTGAATCCAGGCACAATTAATTTGAAAGCTATTTAACACCTGTCTACTTGTGATTAGTTAAAAGAAATCCCCAAATTCAATTTGGCCTCTTTTTATCTCATTTATTCAAAACTCTTATCGAAAACAAAATTTTGAACAAAAGAAAAAAATTAAAATATGAATATTTTCACTAAAGAATAATCAATAATTAATAAAAAATTAATCAAAGTTACAACATCAATTACAAGGTGAGGCTTATGTCTTGTTCTTTTCTTCTAGTTATGAAATTCAAGTATAAAGAAAGTGCATTTAATATGGAGTTCCCATGGACATTGTGGTGTGAATGGTTGCTATATGATCTTATACTTCCTTTGTTATGATTAAATATCTCACTCCTAGATGCTTTGCTCTATTATGGAACAATAAACAATACAATAAGAATGGAACCCCTTCATATTCTAGCAACTCAATATTTAATATGATCTGATAAACATTTATGGTTAGGGTTAGGATTTTTGCATGCATAAAATCCTAACTAGGGTTAGGGTTTCAACCCTCTAAAATCTTTTTGAATGTCCATATGTAACTAACTCTACATGTGAAAGTAATGTGAGCCAACATGACATCCACTCAATATCATGGTGGTCAACAAGATAGATTAACTTGTGGGAGGCATGACCTCCACGTGCAAACTTTGGTTGAGGTGATCTTCACGTTAAAAAGCTCTTGAAGTGTAGAACAACATCAAGAGGCTCAACTTTGTTTATAATGTTTTGATCATGGTCATTTAAGACCTCAAATAGGCTTTGGAAGTTTCTAGACCCCAAATCACCAATGTGGGACCTACCCCTAAAATGGGCCCTATAAGCCACTAACTCTATTTTTTCCACCTAGAAAACTGTACCAAAATAGATGATAAATAATATAAAAATCCATTTCATATCAATAACATAACCCCTTTTTCCTCATATGAGGTTGACCCATAACCCACAAGAACCTTCTTTTTCCCTTCTTCCAAAAACCTTACTTCAACTACATGGCTTACACTTGGCACCACATTTACCATACCCTAATCTATGTCAGTTGAAAACAAGGTTTCAGTTAAAGGCTTTGTCCTTCTTCAGATATTGACTAACTCTTGATGTGAGCTAAACACTGAAATGAGACTCATAGTGTCATCATCACCATATTCTATTAACTCAAAGTCTTTCTCCATGTCGCTAAGGAGTACTATATATCCTTAAGTTCGATCACATGAGACATAGGCCTACGGTAACCTTAGAACTAATTACATTCTGACCAAGGCCTTGCCCTAGTTGGAAGAACTTTTGGTTAATTCTTACACAATTATAGTTTACATTCATGATGTTATCACCTATGATAATAAATGCATAAACTTCCTTTTTCTAATATAACATCGGATTACCTTTTCGGTCTCTAGATCATATCCCGATCAATGTTACAATGGTTTATCTAATAGTTGTAGACATAAATCTAGGTTCACCTAGAATGTAAACATTGGGGACTTTCATCTTAAATGTGAAGAAGAAATGTTAGACATTCATCTATATGAAGAAGAAATGTTAGACATTCACCTATGAAGAAGAAGATAACATCACAAGACTTTACAATGAAGTCATGCTTAGGGGCACCCTTATAAGAGGACCTAAATGATGCATTAGATGTGATCCTTCAAGATAACTGGAAGTCATTAGAAAATATGTAGGATTGCCATAATTTTTTTAACAAGGTTGTCGTTGATAAAGATGAAGAATTTCTCATGTCAAGAATTATAGTCAAAGCTTGATCTCACAAATCAAGAAGCTAAAAAACAAAAAGAAGATGCAATAGGAAAAACTAGAACATATTATCAACAAAGACTCTTTGATTGACAATGACAGAATGATAGATCTAGTTGAATTGGGGATATATTCAAACATCAAAGTACACAAGACAAAGATAAAAACCCTATCGAATCCAAGAATCTCTATTAATAAAAATTCAATGATCAACAAAGTGACACAAGTGCATGAAGAAGATATAATACCAAAGGTGAGTCAAGAAAATTCTAAAATTATGACTAGAAAAGTTAATGTTACAAATATACCTTATCGACATCCTAATCACAAGAACCGGCACTTTAACCAACCAATGCATCAACATTGCTTAGATCAAAGACAATATTTAACCTATATTTCAAAGAAAATAAATTCCAATGCAATTTGGTCTCAAAATAACAATTATTCTTGGAAGCACAATACAAAAAGTTATATTCAAAAACCTTATAATACACTATTCCACAAAATATTGAACCATGGTGGACCGACCCTTCAACAATATGACAATTTTGTTCAGTACTTCGAAGATCACACTATCTCATTTCTTTGACTATGACAAAATTAAAAGCATAGTATTTTGTGAAAGCATTACAAGCAAGAATGAAGCCATAATTTTTTCATAATTCAAGGACAAAACATCTTTGAAGGAAGATGCAATTGAATGAATATAACAACATAAATAAGCATTGCATAATAATAATAATAAATTAAAAAACTAAGGAACACAACCCTTCACATTTGTAATTAAATTAGTAGTATATTGTCACAAGGTTCATTGTATCAATCTATCAATTTAATTAATTTATTATCATTTATTTATGTATTTATCCTATATTGATTTTTAATGTCTTTCATTCTAATGTTGGATATTTCTTTATATATGAACTATTGTTCATTACACTAATAATGTCGAAGGACCAACAAGCATTGTTGTGGGTTCTAAATGCACCCACATCAGAGAACCAATTCACAATCTCCTTCATGCCACAATAAGTAATTTAGACATTGACAAGCACTAAAAAGCCTTGAATTTTGATGCAATGCATTGTTTTAGAGCATGTGACTAAAAAAAATATCAAAGATTATGGAGGGAACTAATACAAAACAAAATTTCAACTTAATATTATGAATTCACACTGTGCCACAACAAGATAATATGAGAGAGAGAATTGATTCATTGTTGCAACATGCATGTAGAAGTTCGAGCTACAGACAATTGACATGGGGATGCCACAACATCCAAGTTACAAATAATGGACATGATCGATGCCACAATGTTCAAGGTGCAAACAATGTACTTGATGCATAGTCTCTTCATTCAACCCAAGATTTGATCGAATCAATGGTTCTACAAGAAAAAAATGACTATAGTCTAATTAGGTTCAATGATACTAGTAAATAGTAAAAGAAATGTAGAATATCTCCATAGTTCCCATCCTCAGTTAATATTGTCATCTTTTGCTTTCACCCAAATTACCCAACTCACAAAAATCCTATCCATTCCATTGAAGGGCTCGACCATGGGATCACTATGATCTGGGGCATGCAAGAACATTTAATAAAGCAAACTAATCGGTTCATTGATGTGCTTCACTTGTCATCCAACTTAATGGTCATTTTTCTATTGTATCTCCTTGCCATTAAACTATAAGGTATGCAAGTGTGTCAAATAAGCTATATATGGAAACATCAACAAAAATAAGCCACAAATGATAGTACATTCCCTTATTTTAATATAAGCTTATGAGGAGGCAAGGCCATAAAGAACATATTAACATAGTCATGAAGACATCACAACGAAGAGAAATCTCAATCAAAGAAAGTTATACACAATACATGAAAGTATAATAACATTAATGTTCCCACTATCCTTTTTGTTGATTTTTCATAAGCTAGGTTAAGCATATAGTTCATTTCAATTTCATCATGTCTTAACCATAAACAAGAATGTTGCATCAACCAAGATCACAAGAAGAAACACCATGCATAAGTACACAAGATATATCCTGGGAAACCCTTCTCAAACAAGGGAGAAAAACCTAGCCAAATCCTTTGTTATATTCTTCAAGAGAAAGACCTTTCACCACCAAGAATGACTTAGCACACAAGAGGGTGCTTAAGCCCTAGAAGACTAGCGCCAAAGAGAGGTGCGCACCTTTTGCCAAAGAGAAGTACTTGTTGAAATTGCCAAAACATATGAGAAGGAAATGATTCTATAAAGGAGAATCATCTCCTACTTATATTAGACTTTGACCAATTAACAAGGGCATCTATTAGCACAATAGGGCCGACCTCTCTAAGTCAAATGTACTTTATTATTATACTTATTATTATAATTAATATTCACATTATTAATTATCTTCTTTATTTAATAATATTAACATAGGCCCGACCTGTACCCTTTACATAATAACTAGGGTTACAGGTAGGTCTGAATCTTGAACAATATATAGCAAAGGATCTAATACACCCACTAGTGCTCATCCACTAGGGACACATCCATAGGGATTCCATGGACCTGATTCACTGCATTACACAGATGAACCAGGTCTTCACACATTCACCTGTGCTCGTCCACAGACACGTCCACTCTACAGATATGTTTTCCCACTGCCACCAAGAGGAGGATCATCTGGAGTCTTCTTGTCAACTCTACTATTGCTCAGAGGAGGCCATCACATCATCTTCATTCTTGTTCACATGATGATCTGCCCAGCTCTTTTGGGATTTCCCATGTTCACCTTGTGCTCAGCCACATGCACGTCCTAACTCAACAGATTGCTTTTCCACCGGATGATCATTTGGAGTTATTCTCTCTCACGTCATGGAGGAGGCCATATCTACATTCCTAGCCATGTCCCAGCCTGGAACCACAAACCCTTTCTTAGGGGATTTCTCTTAGGTTTGTAAGCTGAGAGTAAGAATTCACATAGCTCCTATATTCCACATCTCATAGGTTTGTAACCTGGAGGATGTCTCCTATAGCTACATTCATCAACACTCCCTTTCAGCTAGGGAGGCATTCTCCATCAGTCCAAGCTTTTCACGGAAATACTCGAAATTTGTCTTGGCAAGTGGTTTAGTGAAGATATCAATAGTTTGTTCATGGGTGGAAAGATACTGAACATGTATTGTCTTCCTCTGTACCATATCTCTGATATAGTGGTACTTGATTTCAATATGTTTTGATTTGTCATGAAATATTGGATTCTCTGAGAGCTTCACATAGCTCTGGTTGTCACAATGAATGGTAGTTGGATCCATCTCATGATTAAACAAATCTATCAAGAGTTTGTGAAGCCATACATCTTCATGAACTACCACACTTAGTGCAATGTATTCTGCCTCTGTTGTTCTCAAAGCCACAGAGCTTTATTTTCTGCTGCACCAGGAAACCATGGCTGAACCTAGGGTGAAGCAGCTACCTGAGGTGCTTTTTCTGTCTACTGCACTTCCTGCCCAATCTGCATCAACATACCCTTGCAGGCTTAGACCTACATTTGTTGCATATCTTAGGCCATAACCAATTGTGCCATGTAAGTATTTTAATACGTGTTTGGCAGCTATACAATGTGTCTGTTTTGGTTGGCTCATAAACTGGATAAGCACATTTACTTCACAGCAAATGTCTGGTCTGGTGTTAACCAGATACATCAAGGATCCAATAAGCTGTCGATATAAATGTGGATCTACGTCTCCTAAATCGGTATCATTCATCTTCTTCAGGTCCATTACCATTGGAGTTGGCATGGATTTACAATATGTCATTTGGAATCTTTTCAGAATCTCCAAAGTATATTTTCCTTGACTTAGGGAAATCTCATCCGATCTCTGGCATACTTCTAGTCCCAAGAAGTAATGCATTTGGCCCAAATCCTTCATTTCAAATTTGGCAATTAATGTCTGTTTGCATTCAACAATGAGTCTTTCTGAGCCAGTGATGAAAAGATCATCCACATTTAGGACTAGGATCAAGCATTTGTTTCCATTAATGTTATAATATAAGTTTGGGTCGGCTGAGCTTTTGTTAAAACCCAAACTCATCAATAAACCATCCATTTTCTCATACCAAGCACATGGGGCTTGTTTTAAGCCGTATAAGGTTTTCTTCAATCTGCAAACATGCGATTTTTCGTTGTGTATAATGAAACCTTATGGTTGTTCAATATAGACTTCTTCCTCAATTTCACCATTGAGAAAAGTCGTCTTTACATCCATCTGATGTAGCTTCCAGCCCATGGAAGCAACTAGAGCAATGATGGATCGAATGGAGGTATATATGGATACTGGTGCGAAAGTCTTGTCATAGTCGACTCCCTCTATTTGTGAGAACCCTCTAGCCATGAATCGTTCTTTATATTTTTCAATGCTTCCATCAACACCATGTTTGATTTTGTAAATCCATTTGGAAGTTACTACAGACTTCCCTTCTGGTCTTGGGACAACATCCCATACATCATTCTTTAGTATAGATTGATATTATTCAGTCATGGCATCTTGCCATACTTGTTCACCTGAGGCTTCTCCGTGACAGGTTGGTTCTGGATCAATAATGTGAGTCATAGTTGAAAGGTAGCTAGAGAATCTCTTATGTCTCTTGCTTTCTCTAATTGCTCCTTGTGGAGCTTTATGTCTTTCTGCTTCTTCTAATGTTTGGCGTGCCTGAGTAGGTCTTTTATGTCCAATAGTGATGTCTCTAGGTACATTACTTGGGGCAACCGAATCTGCTGGAGGAGTTGGATCAATTGGTGTTGTAGG
Organism: Picea engelmannii; assembly: GCA_009831015.1. NCBI lineage: Eukaryota > Viridiplantae > Streptophyta > Pinopsida > Pinales > Pinaceae > Picea > Picea engelmannii. Next base: position 51,170 of record ML823641.1, read on the forward strand.
CTCATCTAGAACAATATTTGTCTCCCTATGAACTGTTGAATGAGAAGGAGGTATTGTTTCACCATCTATTTCCATCTTAGCTTCTCTGGATTTCTAGAAGACTACTTCTTCTTCAAAGGTATTGTCTTTACTTACTTCAATTTGTCTTTGTCATGGGATGTAGATTCAATATGCTTTTGAGGATTCACTGTATCCTACAAAAGTACCTTTTCTTCCTGAAGGTTATAGTTTGGATCTCTTTTCTTTAGGTACATGAAGGTACACTGGACATCCAAATATTCTGAAGTGTATGACCTCAGGTTTCACTTTGGTGAATGCTTCTTCTGGAGTAATGTTCTTCAGGATCTGATGAGGGCTATGGTTTTGAACATATACTGCAGTCATACATGCTTTTGCCCATAGAGTCATTGGTAGACTCTGATCATGAATCATTGCTTTAGTTGCTTCAATGATGGTTCTATTCTTCCTTTCATCAACCCCATTTTGTTGAGGGTTGTACGAAATTGTGAGCTCCCTCTTGATCCCTGCTTCAATACAAAAATTGATGAATTCTTTTGAGGTGTATTCTCCTCCATTGTCTGATCTCAATACTTTGATTTTTCTTCCGATCAAGTTTTCAACCTGAGCTTTGAATTCTTGGAATTTGGCAAGGACTCCATCCTTGTTCTTCAGAAAGTAGATCCAGGTTTTCTTGGAGTGGTTATCTATGAATAGTACATAGTATAAGTACCCATTTAAGGATGCAATGGTCATTGGTCCACATACATCTGAATGGATCAAGTCCAAGATTTCCTTGGATTCGTTGTTACTGTTGGGAAATGATCCCTTAACATTTTTTGCCAAGGGCACAGCCTTTGCAAATGCCTTCATGCTGGATTTGGATCTTTGGTAGACATGTTACCATTTTCCTTAGAGCTGGAAGAGCTCTATAATGAATGTGAGCAAGCCTTCTATGCCACAACTCACTTAGACTGATAGTGTCATGTAGTAAGGCTTGAATTGGTTTGATGGTCAACTTGTATAAGTTGTTATCTCTGACGCCGATTTCTTTGGAAGAGATGATATGAGAGTCTTTGTGCCATGCAAGGACTCTTCCTTTTGAGAAGGTAATTTTGTAACCTTTGTCTTCAAGTGTCGAGATAGAGACAAGGTTTCTCTTCATTTCTGGTACATATGAAACCTCTTCCAGTTTGAGCTGCGTATCTGAATCTAGTTGGAAGGTGGAGGTTCCAACTCCTCGCACGCTATATCTAACATCATCTCCAAGGACAACATGTAGATGTGACTCCTTTTTGATGAAGTGTGTTAAATGATTTCGAATATCGATCATGTGCCTAGAGGCACCACTGTCAATTAGCCAAGTATTTTCATTGATAGGAACCATACCTGAGAGTGCTGAGATGTTGATGTCTTCATTGCTTTGGAGTCTCGTGTTGAGCTTGCTTCCCATCATGAAATTGCTCATCTTCACAAACCCTTTGTTAGGTAGGCTAGAAACCTAACGGCTAGGCTAGGCTAGCACTTTTTAGGTTTTGTTGGGCTTATGAATGCCAACAATAAGCCTTTAAATATGATAGCTTCTTTAAGAAATTCTCAGAAATGTGATTAAGAATTTTCCGCAGAATTTTGACGAAACCCTAGAAACCCTTAGGGTCAAAATTTTGAAAATGCCCGGAAATTAGTTTTGGGACTTGCTGGAGGTATGCTGAAGGAGGCCATACCCTTCTAAGTCTTTTTCAGCTCAAGCGTCCAAGTTTGAGTGGTGAAACTTCTCTGAAAAAGGAGGCCGTACAAATTTTCTGGAAACCCTAGTAGGGTCATATGATTTCTGCAAATGAGAGAGTAGGATATCTAGAGAAGGCTTGTGCAATGGGATCTTCAAGATCTATGCTTTGATACCATGTTGATTTTTCATAATATATGTTAAGCATGTAGTTCATTTCAATTTCATTATGTCTTAACCATAAACAAGAATGTTGCAGCAACCAAGATCACAAGAAGAAACACCATGCACAAGTACACAAGATATATCCCGGGAAACCCTTCTCAAACAAGGGAGAAAAACCCAGCCAAATCCTTTGCTATATTCTTCAAGAGAAAGACATTTCACCACCAAGAATGACTTAGCACACAAGAGGGTGCTTAAGCCCTAGAAGACTAGCACCCAAGAGAGGTGCACAACTTTTGCCAAAGAGAAATACTTGCTGAAATTACCAAAACATATGAGAAGGATATGATTCTACAATGGAGAATCATCTCCTACTTATATTAGACTTTGACCAATTAACAAGGGCGTCTATTAGCACAACATGGCCAACCTCTCCAAGTCAAATGTACTTTATTATTATACTTATTATTATAATTAATATTCACATTATTAATTATCTTCTTTATTTAATCATATTAACACAGGGCCAACCTGTACCCTTTACATAATAACTAGGGTTACAGGTATGTCTGACTCTTGAACAATATATAGCAAAGGATCTGATACACCCACTAGTGCTCATCCACTAGGGACACATCCATAGGGATGCCATGGACTTGATTCACTACATTACACAGATGAACCAGGTCTTCACACGTTCACTTGTGCTCATCCACATGCACGTCCACTCTATAGATCTGCTTTCCCACTGCCACCAACAAGAGGATCATCTGGAGTCTTCTCGTTAACTCTGCTGCTGCTCAGAGGAGGCCATCACATCATCTTCATTCTTGTTCACATGATGATGTGCCCAACTCTTTTGGGATTTCCCATGTTCACCTTGTGCTCAGCCACAGGCACGTCCTAACTCAACATATCGCTTTTCCATCGGATGATCATCTGGAGTTCTTCTCTCTCACGTCATGGATGAGGCCATATCTACATTCCTAGCCCTGTTCCAGGCTGGAGCCACAAACCCTTTCTTAGGGGCTTTCTCTCAGGTTTGTAAGCTCAGAGTAAGACTTCACATAGCTGCTATATTCCACATCTCACAGGTTTGTAAGCTGGAGGATGTCTCCTATAGCTGCATTCATCAACACTTTTCGCTCAAACAAAACGTCAGGCTTAGGAAAATCACTCTATACAGTAAATAATTGATGCAATGAAAACCAAACACAATAAATAACCATATTTAATATAGTAAATAATCTGATCAATTACTATCAAGCTAATCTCACTAATAAACACGAGTGATGATTAATTGCCATGTTTTAACTTGGAAGAAAGATAATCCATAAAATCTTAACCTTTAATTTAATTCGTTGGGAGAGAGAAAAATATTAAAACCCATTAAATGAAATTGTCTCATAAAAACCCTCTTTATAATTAAAACATCATTAAATATAATGATAAAATATGGTTATTGTCAATGGGTATACGCCCATCGGCGTAAATATATAGAAGAGTTATTTAACTAATTAGGCTAAACCCTTGATAATGTGACATATATCATATGTCGAAGAGTCATTCAACTAGTTAAGCCTCGATCAATACTGTGATATCTCAGCGACATGACATTGATCAGCAGGCAAATATGCAGTCACAGGGCACTGAACACCAATTATTACCTTGCCCGCTTCTCCACAACACGAAGAAAAGAGGAGGCACAGGTGAATGAACGGTGGACTAAATTCTGGTTCCGTCTGTCTGTATGGCTAGCCGCTTATCAATTTTCAATATGACAAATGGCTTCTCTTCGATATAAGCACAGCTCTTTGGTAAGTCTGTTCTTCTTCTTTATCATGGCTTTGGACCATTTCAGGAGTAGCTCTCTTATTATTAGATCAAATGCATACAAATTTCTTTTAAGGCTTCTTCACCACCACCAACAACCCACTAAAAATAAAGAAGACCATGTTACAACTTTCCCTGAAGAATTAGGTGTGATGGATAGTGGGTTTTCAAAGACTTATTCTACAGAGCTTGCAGACAGGCTGTGCAGAATGTTTTCAAAGGCCAAGGGGCATAGAAATGAAGAAGAACTGAATGATCTAGGAGCGGAACTCACTAATGTGGATGTTGAGATATTTTTAAATAGGCAAAAGAATTGGAAGAATGCTCATGGATTTTTTAGATGGGCAACCCTACAAAACGGATACAAACACAACTGCTATACGTACAATACAATGGCCTCAATTCTTGCCAAAAGAAGGAAAACAGAAGCGTTGGGAGCTCTCACGGAAGACATGTTGAATGAAAAATGTAGAATGACTGCAGGAGCATTGGGTTTTTTCATTAGATGTCTTGGTTCAGTAGGAATGGTTGATGAAGCAGTGTACTTGTTTGAGCACGCTGGAACTTTGAACTGTGTTCCCAATACGTATGCATATAATTGTTTGCTACAGGTTTTTGCGAAATCCAAGCGCCTGGATCTGGCTGAACTGAAATACAATGAGATGCTGAGAAGAGGGTGTAAACCTGACAAGTTTACTTTTACAGCTCTATTGCATATTCATAGTAGCGTAGAAAAATTTGCAGAGGCCTTTAATCTTTTGAAGATTATGTCTGAGCATGGTTTTGTTGATGAATATGTCTTGACTATTTTGCCTGTTGCTTTAGGTAAGTCTGGAAAGGTTGACAAGGCCTTTGAATTTATGGAAAGGATGAGGATGCTTAAGATAAACTTAAATGAAAAAGCTTACTTCATGCTTGTCCATGGATTTGTTAAGGAGAATCAAGTTCTTAAAGCCCTAGAACTTGTTAAGGAGATGAAGGAATTAGGTATGGGTGTGGCCTTGTCGATATACAATGTACTGATTAAAGGTCTTTGTGAAAATAATGAACACTCACAAGCTCACAGTTTGTATCTTGGGATGAGAGATTCTGGACTAAAACCAGATGTGAATGTTCTCAGCAAACTGATTTACTCCCTCTGCAGCGAAGATCAGCTGGATGCAGTCAATGGATTGTTGGAAGACATATTGAGTTCTCAGTGCTGTTCTGTTGTAACTCTCTATAATGCAGTTTTAAAGGGCTTTGTTAAGGCTGGTAAAGTAGACGAGGCACATTCACTGCTTCAAGACATGCTAAACAGACGAAGTCCGTTGATTGAAAAGACAATCGAGGCACCTCCTGTTGACACTGCGAAGGTTGATCAGGTGCCTATCAGATTCTGGAAGGTAGTCTCTCCAAATACCACTTCCGTTTTTGTTGTTATTGATGGTCTCTGCAGGGTGGGAAAATTGGATGTGGCACTTGGGCTTTTCAAGGACATGATCAGGCTAAATATTGTTCCCAACGTTCAGATTTACAATTGTTTGATTGATGAACTTTGTAAGTCAGATAGGTTGGATGAAAGTTACAATGTTTTGGTTGATATGAAAAACAGAGGGATTGGTCCAACACAGTTTACCTATAATTCAATTCTTGGTTGCCTATGCAAAGCAGAGAAGGTTACTGAGGCTCTTGGCTTGATGAGGGATATGAGGCTTCATAGATATACACCTTGGATAAAACATTATACCTCACTCGTCAAAAAGCTTTTTGAGCATGGTAAAGTACTCGATGGTTTCAATCTTTTGAATGAAATGGTCCAGTTAGGCTTCCTCCCTGATATGATCGCATACACTGCAGCAATAGATGGCCTGTGCAAGTCTGGTCAAGTGGATCATGCACACAAGCTTTTCAAAGAAATGTCAGAAAAGCATTATGTTCCTGATGTTGTTGCCCACAACATTCTAATAAATGGATTTTGCAAGGCTGGCAGAATACATGATGCCCAGGAAGTCCTGAATGAAATGTTGGAGAAGGGACATGCTCCGAATGTGGTGACCTACAACGAAATAATAGACGGGTTATGTAAAAATAACAGAGTTGATTTAGCATTACTATACCTTTCCAAGATGGCTGCAGAGGCAAGGCATCCCAATGTCATTACTTATACAACCTTAGTAAATGGTTTTTGCAATGCAGGGAGAGCCAAAGATGCTCTTGACTTGTGGCATGAAATGGAACAAAAAGGATGCCATCCTAATAATGTTGCATATACAGCTTTGATTCAAGGACTTTGCAAATGTAACAGGGCGAAGCTTGCCTTAAATTACCTGCAGGAAATGGAAATGAAGGGCATAGATCCTGAGGCATTTATCTATACTGTGCTCATCAATAGTCTTGTTCAAGAAGAGGAAACATTGTTGGCTTGTAAAGTTCTAGAGGAGATGGTTCATAAGAAAAAGAATCATAACCCTACTGATAAAAATTACCAAGTCTTCATAGATGCTCTTTGCAAGCTAAGTAAAGATGGCTCAGCTGCTGCAGTTGTAAATGATATTATGAAAACGGATGGCTTCCCACCATTCGGAATTTAAATGAACTGGAGAGGGGTTGAAAAAACAAATATGTGAAATGGCAGTATCAGTCGGTTCTGAAAACTAAGAGTGCCCAATTAATTGTATAAGAGGTCACACTTAACTACACTGACTATCAAAAAGTTCAT
>ML823641.1:57641-68391 GCA_009831015.1 Picea engelmannii
ACAAGTACACAAGATATATCCTGGGAAACCCTTCTCAAACAAGGGAGAAAACCCCAGCCAAATCCTTTGCTATATTCTTCAAGAGAAAGACCTTTCACCACCAAGAATGACTTAGCACACAAGAGGGTGCTTAAGCCCTAGAAGACTAGCGCCAAAGAGAGGTGCACACCTTTTGCCAAAGAGAAGTACTTGTTGAAATTACCAAAACATATGAAAAGGATATGATTCTATAAAGGAGAATCATCTCCTACTTATATTAGACTTTGACCAATTAACAAGAGCGTCTATTAGCACAATAGGGTCGACCTCTCTAAGTCAAATGCACTTTATTATTATACTTATTATTATAATTAATATTCACATTATTAATTATCTTCTTTATTTAATCATATTAACATAAGGTTGACCTGTACCCTTTACATAATAATTAGGGTTACAGGTAGGTCTGAATCTTGAACAATATATAGCAAAGGATCTAATACACCCACTAGTGCTCATCCACTAGGGACACATCCATAGGGATTCCATGGACCTGATTCACTGCATTACACAGATGAACCAGGTCTTCACACGTTCACCTGTGCTCGTCCACATGCATGTCCACTCTACAGATCTGTTTTCCCACTGCCACCAACACGAGGATCATCTGGAGTCTTCTCGTCAACTATGCTACTGCTCAAAGGAGGCCATCACATCATCTTCATTCTTGTTCAGATGATGATGTGCCCAACTCTTTTGGGATTTCCCATGTTCACCTTGTGCTCAGCCACAGGCACGTCCTAACTCAACAGATCGCTTTTCCACTGGATGATCATCTGGAGTTATTCTCTCTCACGTCATGGAGGAGGCCATATCTACATTCCTAGCCATGTCCCAGCCTAGAACCACGAACCCTTTCTTAGGGGATTTATCTTAGGTTTGTAAGTTGAGAGTAAGACTTCACATAGCTCCTATATTCCACATATCACAGGTTTGTAAGCTGGAGCATGTCTCCTATAGCTGCATTCATCAACACACCCTTTCAACTAGGGAGGCATTCTCCATCAGTCCAAGCTTCTCATGCAAATAATCGAAATTTGTCTTGGCAAGTGGTTTAGTGAAGATATCAATAGTTTTTTCATGGGTGGAAAGATACTGAACATGTACTGTCTTCCTCTGTACCATATCTCTGATATAGTGGTACTTGATTTCAATATGTTTTGATTTGTCATGAAATATTGGATTCTCTAAGAGCTTCACATAACTCTAGTTGTCACAATGAATAGTGGTTGGATCCATCTCATGATTAAACAAATTTGTCAATAGTTTGTGAAGCCATACAGCTTCACAAACTGCCACACTTAGTGCAATGTATTATGCCTCTGTTGTTCTCAAAGCCACAGAGCTTTGTTTTCTGTTGCACCAGGAAACCATGGTTGAACCTAGGGTGAAGCAACTACTTGAGGTGCTTTTTCTGTTTACTGCACTTCCTGCCCAATCTGCATCAGCATACCCTTGCAGGCTTAGACCCACATTTGTTGCATATCTTAGGCCATAACCAATTGTGCCATGTAAGTATCTTAATACGTGTTTGGCAGCTATACAATGTGTTTGTTTTGGTTGGCTCATAAACTGGCTAAGCACATTTACTTCATAGCAAATGTCTGGTCTGGTGTTAACCAGATACATCAAGGATCCAATAAGCTGTAGATATAAATATGGATCTACGTCTCCTGAATCGGTATCATTCATCTTCTTCAGGTCCATTACCATTGGAGTTGGCATGGATTTACAATCTGTCATTTGGAATCTTTTCAGAATCTCCAAAGTATATTTTCCTTGACTTAGGGAAATCTCGTCCGATCTCTGCCATACTTCTAGTCCCAAGAAGTAATGCATTTGGCCCAAATCCTTCATTTCAAATTTGGCAATTAATGCCTGTTTGCATTCAACAATGAGTCTTTCTGAGCCAGTGATGAAAAGATCATCCACATATAGGACTAGAATCAAGCATTCGTTTCCATTAATGTTATAATATAAGTTTGGGTCCGTTGAGCTTTTGTTAAAACCCAAACTCATCAAGAAACCATCCATTTTCTCGTACCAAGCACATGGGGCTTGTTTTAAGCCATATAGGGTTTTCTTCAATCTGCAAACATGAGATTTTTCATTGTGTATAACGAAACCTTATGGCTGTTCAATATATACTTCTTCCTCAATTTCACCATTGAGAAAAGCTGTCTTTACATCCATCTGATGTGGCTTCGAGCCCATGGAAGCAACTAGAGAAATGATGGATCGAATGGAGGTATATATGGCTATTGGTGCAAAAGTCTCACCATAGTCGACTCCCTCTATTTGTGAGAACCCTCTGGCCATGAATCTTGCTTTATATTTTTCAATGCTTCCATCAACAACATGTTTGATTTTGTAAATCCATTTGGAAGTTACTACAGACTTCCCTTCTGGTCTTGGGACAACATCCCATACATCATTCTTTAGTATAGATTGATATTCTTCAGTCATGGCATCTTTCCATACTTGTTCACCCGAGGCTTCTCCATAACAGGTTGGTTCTGAATCAATAATGTGAGTCATAGTTGAAAGGTAGCTAGAGAATCTCTTATGTCTCTTGCTTTCTCTAATTGCTCCTTGTGGAGCTTTATGTCTTTCTGCTTCTTCTAATGTTTGGCGTGCCCGAGCAGGTCTTTTATGTCCAATAGTGATGTCTCTAGGTACATTACTTGGGGCAATCAAATCTGTTGGAGGAGCTAGATCAATTGGTGTTGTAGGCTCATCTGGAACAATATTTGTCTCCCTCTGAACTGTTGAATGAGAAGGAGGTATTGTTTCACCATCTATTTCCATCTTAGCTTCTCTGGATTTCTGGAAGGTTACTTCTTCTTCAAAGGTAACATCTTTACTTACTTCAATTTGTCTTTGTCCTGGGATGTAGATTCGATATGCTTTTGAGGATTCACTATATCCTACAAAAGTACCTTTTCTTCCTGAAGGTTCTAGTTTGGATCTCTTTTCTTTAGGTACATGAAGGTACACTGGACATCCAAATATTTTGAAGTGTTTGATCTCATGTTTCACTTTGGTGAATGCTTTTTCTGGAGTAATGTTCTTCAGGATATGATGAGGGCTACAGTTTTGAACATATACTGCAGTCATACATGCTTCTGCCCATAGAGTCATTGGTAGACTCTGATCATGAATCATTGCTTTAGTTGCTTCAATGATGGTTCTGTTCTTCCTTTCATCAACCCCATTTTATTGAGGGTTGTACAAAATTGTGAGCTCCCTCTTGATCCGTGCTTCAATACAAAAATTGATGAATTCTTTTGAGGTGTATTCTCCTCCATTGTCTGATCTCAATACTTTGATTTTTCTTCCGGTCAAGTTTTCAACCTGAGCTTTGAATTCTTGGAATTTGGCAAGGACTCCATCCTTGTTCTTCAAAAAATAGATCCAGGTTTTCCTGGAGTGGTCATCTATGAATAATACATAGTATAAGTACCCATTTAAGGATGCAACGGTCATTGGTCCGCATACATCTGAATGGATCAAGTCCAAGATTTCCTTGGATCCATTGTTACTGCTGGGAAAGGATCCTTTAACATTTTTTTCCAAGGGCACAACCTTTGCAAATGCCTTCATGCTAGATCTGGATCTTTGGTAGACCTGTTACCATTTTCTTTAGAAGATATCGCATTCTGTCCGCCGAGCCAAACAGGCAAAATTTTGGGATGCTGACTGTACCTGTCCGTACAGTCCGTACAGGACACGTGTCAGTCCGTACAGGACACGTGGCACGTTCGTACAGGTGACACGTGGCAGTCTCAGGAGATGACGCGTGGCGGCATCCGTACAGGACACGTGGCAGCCTCAGGCAGTGACACGTGTCAGGCAGTTTTGGCTTTTTCAGTGTACGGTTGGACCAATCCCGAGGTGACATGTGTCACCACTGGAAGGGTGACACATGGCACGGGATGACATCAACATCGTACGGCGGATGATGTGGAAGGCTGACCGGGCAGATGACGTGGCGTACGGCAGAGCTGACGTGGCAGATGATGTGGCGTACGACAGAGCTGACGTGGCAGATGACGTGGACTAATCAGAAGCCGACACGTGTCAAGGTTTGATTGGTTGTTATGGTGCCACATGGCCCAATCACGGGCTGCCACGTGGCACCCCGGGTTTAGCCAATGACGGCTAGGTCAAAAAAATTTGGGGTCCCGGGGATTCGAACCCCGGACCTCCCCACCGCAAGCGCCTTCGCAATAGTCTGCTAACCACTGTACCATCGCATGTTTTTTATTACGAATGCGGATATTTGTATATTTAAATTGGGTTATTGTTATGGTCGGGCCACGATAGGGCCGGGGCCTAGCCCCAACCCTTGGTCACGAGTTATGTGATATGACCACGGCTATGGATTGACGTGCGGTTGCAATGGAACCGTTAAATGTGCGGGGGGTTTGAACGATAAGCCCACGATCCTATACAACAGCCCATGGAACCAAGTGCTGCGCGCAAGAAGGGTTAAGGCCAGCGCTAGCCCTAAAGGGCTTAGCGCTTGGCCATATGGTTTTGCATATGACCATCCAAGGGGGCGCGCGCCTAGGCAAAAAGGGGCTAAGCCCAATCAAAACTATAATATGGTTGCCAAGTGGGTTTTTTAACCAACTTTTGGTTAATTAAATGTAATTAAGCTCCTTTGTTGTGTAATTGGGAGTTATTGGGCTTTTTAGAGCCTAATTCTTGGGAGGAAGTTGGAGATTGCAACCAACTTTCCCAACTATTTAACCAAGGCCATGTTGAGGCCATTGGGGAAGATTGAAGCCTTTGGAGAGATTTTGGACGGTTTTGGAGAGCAGAGATGCTGAGGCAAAGCCAGGTCTAAGCCAGTTGAGGCAAGGAAGCTGTTGAGGTAGAGATGCTATCGGACGATTTCTGAGAGTTCGGTATATCCGTTTCAGGTGCCGTAAGTTGTGAAAGATTCTAGAGATCATGGCGAACAAGACCAGATCAGTCTAGGAGCCAATCGGCAATTGTAAAGATGTACTAATAAGATTTTGAAAAGAAATCAAGAAGCCTCCCTCACAGAGAAAAGGCCCAGAGACGTAGGCAAAGTTGCCGAACTCCGTTATCAAACTTGTGCATTATGGTTTGCTGTTCTTTATTGCATTTCAGATTTGCATATATGTATATGGCTGTATAATGCATTTTCTTTTCTCGCTCTTTCATTAAAGTTTCCCAATGGTTAATTAATGCATGCGAATAAAACTCAACCATAGTCATTTCGAAAAATCCTGACGGATCAAGTGATTACATCAGGGTTTGCTGAATCCGATTTCGGATCAATAATGAATGTGAGCAAGCCTTCTATGCCACAACTCACTTAGACTGATAGTGTCATGTAGTAAGGTTTGAATTGGTTTGATGGTCAACTTGTATAAGTTGTTATCTCTGACGCTGGTTTCTTTGGAAGAGTTAATATGAGAGTCTTTGTGCCATGCAAGGACTCTTCCTTCTGAGAAGGTAATTTTGTAACCTTTGTCTTCAAGTGCTGAGATAGAGACAAGGTTTCTCTTCATTCCTGGTACATATAAAACCTCTTCCAGTTTGAGCTGCATATCTGAATCTAGTTGGAACGTGGAGGTTCCAACTCCTCGCACGCTATATCTGGCATCATCTCCAAGGACAACATGTAGATGTGTCTCCTTTTTGATGAAGTGTGTTAAATGATTTCAGATACTGGTCATGTGCCTAGAGGCACCACTGTCAATTAGCCAAGTATTTTCATTGATAGGAACCATACTTGAGAGTGCTGAGATGTTGATGTCTTCATTGCTTTGGAGTCTCGTGTTGAGCTTGCTTCCCATCATGAAATTGCTCATCTTCACAAACCCTTTGTTAGCTAGGCTAGAAAACCTAACGACTAGGCTAGGCTAGCACTTTTTAGGTTTTGTTGGGCTTATGGCTACCAACAATAAGCCTTTAAATATGATAGCTTCTTTAAGAAATTCTCAAAAATGTGATTAAGAATTTTCTGCAAAATTTTGACGAAACCCTAGAAACCCTTAGGGTCAAAATTTTGAAAATGCCCGGAAATTAGTTCTGAGACTTGCTGGAGGTACGCTGAAGGAGACCGTACCCTTCTAAGTATTTTTCAGCTCAAGCGTCCAAGTTTGAGTGGTGAAACTTCTCTGAAAAAGGAGGTCGTACGGATTTTCTGGAAACCCTAGTAGGGTCGTATGATTTCTGCAAACGAGAGAGTAGGAGATCTAGAGAAGGCTTGTGCAATGGGATCTTCAAGACCTATGCTCTGATACCATGCTGATTTTTCATAAGCTAGGTTAAGCATGTAGTTCATTTCAATTTCATCATGTCTTAACCATAAACAAGAATGTTGCAACAACCAAGATCACAAGAAGAAACACCATGCACAAGTACATAAGATATATCCTGGGAAACCCTTCTCAAACAAGGGAGAAAAACCCAACCAAATCCTTTGCTATATTCTTCAAGAGAAAGACCTTTCACCACCAAGAATGACTTAGCACACAAGAGGGTGCTTAAGCCCTAGAAGACTAGCGCCCAAGAGAGGTGCACACCTTTTGCCAAAGAGAAATACTTGCTGAAATTACCAAAACATATGAGAAGGATATGATTCTACAATGGAGAATCATCTCCTACTTATATTAGACTTTGACCAATTAACAAGGGCGTCTATTAGCACAACATGACCGACCTCTCTAAGTCAAATGTACTTTATTATTATACTTATTATTATAATTAATATTCACATTATTAATTATCTTCTTTATTTAATCATATTAACATAGGGGCAACCTGTACCCTTTACGTAATAACTAGGGTTACAGGTAGGTCTGACTATTGAACAATATATAGCAAAGGATCAGATACACCCATTAGTGCTCATCCACTAGGGACACATCTATAGGGATGCCATGGACCTGATTCATTACATTACACAGATGAACCAGGTTTTCACACGTTCACTTGTGCTCGTCCACAAGCACATCCACTCTACAGATCTACTTTCCCACTGCTACTAACAGGAGGATCATCTGGAGTCTTCTCGTCAACTCTGTTGCTGCTCAGAGGAGGCCATCACATCATCTTCATTCTTGTTCATATGATGATGTGCCCAACTCTTTTGGGATTTCCCACGTTCACCTTGTGCTCAGCCATAGGCACGTCCTAACTCAACATATCACTTTTCCATCGGATGATCATCTGGAGTTCTTCTCTCTCACGTCATGGAGGAGGCCATATCTACATTCCTAGCCCTGTTCCAGGCTGGATCCACAAACCCTTTCTTAGGGGCTTTCTCTCAGGTTTATAAGCTGAGAGTAAGACTTCACATAGCTGCTATATTCCACATCTCACAGGTTTGTAAGCTGGAGGAATTGATGCAATGAAAACCAAACACAATAAATAACCATATTTAATATAGTAAATAATCTGATCAATTATTATCAAGCTAATCTCACTAATAAACATGAGTGATGATTAATTGCCATGTTTTAACCTGCAAGAAAGATGATCCATAAAATCTTAACCTTTAGAGAGAAAAATATTAAAACCCATTAAATGAAATGGTCTTCATAAAAACCCTCTTTATAATTAAAACATCATTAAATATGATGATAAAATATGGTTATTGTCAATGGGTATACGCCCATCGGCGTAAATATATAGAAGAGTTATTTAACTAATTAAGCTAAACCCTTGATAATGTGATATATATCATATGTCGAAGAGTCATTCAACTAGTTAAGCCTCGATCGATACTGTGATATCTCAGCGACATGACATTGATAAGCAGGCAAATATGCAGTCACAGGGCACTGAACACCAATTATTGCCTTGCCCGCTTCTCCACAACACGAAGAAAAGAGGAGGCACAGGTGAATGAACGGTGGACTAAATTCTGGTTCTGTCTGTCTGTATGGCTAGCCGCTTATCAATTTTCAATATGACAAATGGCTTCTCTTCGATATAAGCACAGCTCTTTGGTAAGTCTGTTCTTCTTCTTTATCATGGCTTTGCACCATTTCAGGAGTAGCTCTCTTATCATTAGATCAAATGCATACACATTTCTTTTAAGGCTTCTTCACCACCACCAACAACCCACTAAAAATAAAGAAGACCATGTTACAACTTTCCCTGAAGAATTAGGTGTTATGGATAGTGGGTTTTCAAAGACTTATTCTACAGAGCTTGCAGACAGGCTGTGCAGAATGTTTTCAAAGGCCAAGGGGCATAGAAATGAAGAAGAACTGAATGATCTAGGAGCGGAACTCACTAATGTGGATGTTGAGATATTTTTAAATAGGCAAAAGAATTGGAAGAATGCTCATGGATTTTTTAGATGGGCAACCCTACAAAACGGATACAAACACAACTGCTATACGTACAATACAATGGCCTCAATTCTTGCCAAAAGAAGGAAAACAGAAGCGTTGGGAGCTCTCACGGAAGACATGTTGAATGAAAAATGTAGAATGACTGCAGGAGCATTGGGTTTTTTCATTAGATGTCTTGGTTCAGTAGGAATGGTTGATGAAGCAGTGTACTTGTTTGAGCACGCTGGAACTTTGAACTGTGTTCCCAATACGTATGCATATAATTGTTTGCTACAGGTTTTTGCGAAATCCAAGCGCCTGGATCTGGCTGAACTGAAATACAATGAGATGCTGAGAAGAGGGTGTAAACCTGACAAGTTTACTTTTACAGCTCTATTGCATATTCATAGTAGCGTAGAAAAATTTGCAGAGGCCTTTAATCTTTTGAAGATTATGTCTGAGCATGGTTTTGTTGATGAATATGTCTTGACTATTTTGCCTGTTGCTTTAGGTAAGTCTGGAAAGGTTGACAAGGCCTTTGAATTTATGGAAAGGATGAGGATGCTTAAGATAAACTTAAATGAAAAAGCTTACTTCATGCTTGTCCATGGATTTGTTAAGGAGAATCAAGTTCTTAAAGCCCTAGAACTTGTTAAGGAGATGAAGGAATTAGGTATGGGTGTGGCCTTGTCGATATACAATGTACTGATTAAAGGTCTTTGTGAAAATAATGAACACTCACAAGCTCACAGTTTGTATCTTGGGATGAGAGATTCTGGACTAAAACCAGATGTGAATGTTCTCAGCAAACTGATTTACTCCCTCTGCAGCGAAGATCAGCTGGATGCAGTCAATGGATTGTTGGAAGACATATTGAGTTCTCAGTGCTGTTCTGTTGTAACTCTCTATAATGCAGTTTTAAAGGGCTTTGTTAAGGCTGGTAAAGTAGACGAGGCACATTCACTGCTTCAAGACATGCTAAACAGACGAAGTCCGTTGATTGAAAAGACAATCGAGGCACCTCCTGTTGACACTGCGAAGGTTGATCAGGTGCCTATCAGATTCTGGAAGGTAGTCTCTCCAAATACCACTTCCGTTTTTGTTGTTATTGATGGTCTCTGCAGGGTGGGAAAATTGGATGTGGCACTTGGGCTTTTCAAGGACATGATCAGGCTAAATATTGTTCCCAACGTTCAGATTTACAATTGTTTGATTGATGAACTTTGTAAGTCAGATAGGTTGGATGAAAGTTACAATGTTTTGGTTGATATGAAAAACAGAGGGATTGGTCCAACACAGTTTACCTATAATTCAATTCTTGGTTGCCTATGCAAAGCAGAGAAGGTTACTGAGGCTCTTGGCTTGATGAGGGATATGAGGCTTCATAGATATACACCTTGGATAAAACATTATACCTCACTCGTCAAAAAGCTTTTTGAGCATGGTAAAGTACTCGATGGTTTCAATCTTTTGAATGAAATGGTCCAGTTAGGCTTCCTCCCTGATATGATCGCATACACTGCAGCAATAGATGGCCTGTGCAAGTCTGGTCAAGTGGATCATGCACACAAGCTTTTCAAAGAAATGTCAGAAAAGCATTATGTTCCTGATGTTGTTGCCCACAACATTCTAATAAATGGATTTTGCAAGGCTGGCAGAATACATGATGCCCAGGAAGTCCTGAATGAAATGTTGGAGAAGGGACATGCTCCGAATGTGGTGACCTACAACGAAATAATAGACGGGTTATGTAAAAATAACAGAGTTGATTTAGCATTACTATACCTTTCCAAGATGGCTGCAGAGGCAAGGCATCCCAATGTCATTACTTATACAACCTTAGTAAATGGTTTTTGCAATGCAGGGAGAGCCAAAGATGCTCTTGACTTGTGGCATGAAATGGAACAAAAAGGATGCCATCCTAATAATGTTGCATATACAGCTTTGATTCAAGGACTTTGCAAATGTAACAGGGCGAAGCTTGCCTTAAATTACCTGCAGGAAATGGAAATGAAGGGCATAGATCCTGAGGCATTTATCTATACTGTGCTCATCAATAGTCTTGTTCAAGAAGAGGAAACATTGTTGGCTTGTAAAGTTCTAGAGGAGATGGTTCATAAGAAAAAGAATCATAACCCTACTGATAAAAATTACCAAGTCTTCATAGATGCTCTTTGCAAGCTAAGTAAAGATGGCTCAGCTGCTGCAGTTGTAAATGATATTATGAAAACGGATGGCTTCCCACCATTCGGAATTTAAATGAACTGGAGAGGGGTTGAAAAAACAAATATGTGAAATGGCAGTATCAGTCGGTTCTGAAAACTAAGAGTGCCCAATTAATTGTATAAGAGGTCACACTTAACTACACTGACTATCAAAAAGTTCAT
>ML823641.1:68441-82664 GCA_009831015.1 Picea engelmannii
TGTTTTAAGCCTTTACGTATTTAACATTCTTGACAAGAGATAGAACAGATGAGTGCCATTAAAGAACAAGCGCTTTGGCAAGCTTGCAGGAGTTATGCCAATCAAGCTATCATGGGTGTGGTTTAGAAAGTTGGAACCAACCATGTTGTTCTTTGCATATTTTGAATTTGAATAGTTTTGGAACAATCGATGGCAATAATGTACCCCTTAGGTTGCTAAGATTTTCATCTTTAGATGTTACTCTTAATAGAGTTGTCGCAAGTAAAATATTTAGTCTGTAGTATGCAGGTTCTGACGCTGAACCATTATTCAGCAGTTAGAGGCTGACATCACCAACCATTATTCAGCAGTTAGAGGCTGACATCACCAACCATTATTCAGCAGTTAGAGGTTGACATCACCAATGGATAGAAACATAGATGAAAAAATCACCGAAAAATTAGTAACATCACGACATTTCACAATGCTAAACCCTAAATGAGAAATTGCCTCTTGAAAATAATTGCAAGAGTTGGAAAAAATCGTGTTTTTTTCTGAAAAAATTGCACCACGATGGAAATAATCTGTGCCGATTTTGACCCTTTTAATTTTTAAACTCAATTGTCTTTGCTGCTGTTGGGGAATGAGAGGGAAGGCATTTACCACCATCAACAACTGATCTTAGGAGGACCAAACCATCATTCTCATCACCATCAAAGTCTTGTTTACAGGAGTGGGGATGGATTCCTACCTATGGTTTTCATATTCGCAAATCCCAGGTTTTCAAATTGCATTCTCTTAACTAGTTTTTTTTTCCAGATTTATGTAGGGTTTTCAAAGTGTAGGTTGCTTGCCTCTTATTATCATTTGTCATGGTTCATAGAACAATTTATAGTCCTGTTTTTAATTTTACCAGCAAGCTGTTTTTTTATTTTTTATCCAGCAGAGTTTGCTGTTCATTTTTTCCGGGTTTTTTTCCCTAGTTTTGAAGTTGGAAGTTGAGTATTGACTTGCCAATATGTTGAGGGCTTTGGACCCATTTTGGTGGTATGATGAACCTGAAAATGGGGCGAACCAACAAAGATTGACTTGTAAACTGTGTGGGTAGTTCATGGTAGGAGGGGTTAGCTGGTTGAAATACCACCTGGCTTGACTTACAGGGCATGAGGTTTGGGTTTGTAGTAAGTCATCCCTAGAGGTTACGTGAGCTGCCCACGAAACTATTTATGAAAAGGATAAAAAGAGGCAGTCACTTTCAAAGTTGAACTTGCCGTCAATGGAGTGGCTATATCCTCAAGAACCATAGGCATATTTGGGACTCAAGGCAGTGAGAGGGACTCCACAGGTTCATCTTCCATGTGGATCTCACCTTTCTTTGTTCCAAGTATCAGAGATGGGGCACAACCATCCATCTGGTCAATAGTTAAAAAAAAAGGAGAAGCAAGAAGCAAACAGGGTCTTTGTTTTAAGAACCAAAGATGGAGCACAACCTTCCATTTGGTCAATAGTTAGAAAAAAGGAGGAGCAAGAAGTAGATGGACTTGTGGGAAGGTGCCTATTTTGGAGTGACATACGTTTGAGCATTACAAAGACCAACAATCCATTTTTCCAGTCAATGTGTGATGCTATTGCTATTGTTGGCCCTGGGTATAAGTGCCCTACCTACGAGGAGTTGTGGGGGTCAAATTTTCAAGTGGAAAATAATGATACAATACTAGATTGGAGGACCTAAATAAGTCATGGGAGGACATTAGATGCACAATGATGTCCGATGGTTGGATAAATGGGAAATGTAAGACCCTTATTGATTTCTTTGTACATTGTTCTAGGGGTACAATGTTTATTAAATCTGTTGATGCATTGGTGCATGTTAAAGATGTGGCATTGTTTTGTGAATTGTTGGATGGGTTTATCAAAGAGATTGATGTGCAATATGTGGTGCAAATAATAATAGATAATGTAGCTAATTATGTGGCTGTTTACAAGTTGCTAATGGAGAGGCACCCCACAATGTTTTGGACCCCATGTCTTATCCATTGCATTGATTTGATGCTTGAGAATGTGGGCAAAATTTTCATCAAGGAGGTCATTGTTTAGGCTAGGAACATCACAAAATTCATATAGAGCCATGCATTTGTTCTTAGCCTCATGAGGACATTCACAAAACAGGGAGTTGTTGCATCCTGCAATCACACATTTTGCCAAGTAGCTTAATTTCTCTTCAATTTACGCTCCAATGCTATTTTGAGTCAAAGCAGATGTTTGCTTTTGATGAGTGGCTCGATTGTGCATTTATCACAAGTAAGGTTGGGGAGCCATCGTTAAACTAGTGTATACGATTCCTTCTAGGAAGGAGTGCAAGAAGTATGCATGGTTAGTGAACCTTTGGTAAAGGTTTTCCGCTTTGTTGATGGGATAAGCCTGCAATTGGCTACTTCTATGAGGTCATGGATAGGGCTAGAGAAATTATCTGATCTTATTATGTGGTCAAGGGTACCCCAGATATGAAAAATACATGAAAATCTGGGATTTGGGTGATAGTCGATGGTCTGGGATGCTCTATCGTCCCATTCATGTAGCAATACTTGTCCTCAACCCTGCCTATTCTTACTCATGTAACTTTGATTTTGATGGTGATGTTACGAAAAGGTTCTGTACATGTCTTCATAGGATGGTACTTGATCAAGAAGCTTGCAAAACCATTAATTGTGAGATGGAGATCTATGCCAACGGATTATTTGGCTTTACCGACGCTGTCCAAGAAAGGAGTATTTTGATGCCACACAATCCATAAGAATTTAGAATTTTAATTACATGTTTTATTTGGAAGTTGAATTATGTTTTCTTTATTTCCTATTTTCCATTATAATGAAATGTGATCCTCTTTTTTACCTTATTTGTTGTAGACGTTTGGTGGCGAAATTATGGTGCAAAAGCACCACTCTTTTGGAATTTTTCCATTTGGGTGGTAAGACCAACTTGTAACGTTTTAGGTTGCGAGCACAATTGGAGTGTATTTGAAAAAATACACTCAAAGAAGCGCAACAAATTAGCACTTAAACTAAGCAATTACAATTATTATAATTTATGACCCTCAAGATTCATTAAATTTATTATGACCCTCTTATAGGTTGGATTTTCAACCTCTGAATGATTTGGTTTATGTCCACTACAATCTTTGAATGTGGGTGAGACAACTTGAGAAAATACCTAATGTGGATGCCATTTATGTAGACAACATCAACATATTGTCTTAGTGGAGGGTGGAGTACACGGCATTGATTATGGAGGAGGCACTTGAGTGGTTAGAGGAGGAGCAGTAGCAGCAAGAGCAGGGAGCAGGGGAGGAACAATTAGCGTGGGGGGCAGAGGAGCACTTTGACAACATGGAGGGTGATGTGGCACCATCAACACCACCTTCTACACAAATTGATATAGCTACACCCACCAATTGTTGTTAGACAGATGATGCAGGACCTTCTAGTTGCAAATGAGCCATGACCTTTTTCCATAAAAGGGGGAGAGGGAATTGCTAGCTTGTTGCTAGATTTGTGATTGTAGATGACTCATGATGATGGGATACATTTATATATTTGATGTGATTTTGTATTGGTTGTCTACTTTTCAATGCTTGATTGGACAACTATTAGGGTTCCGATTCATAATCAACTTTGATGTATCATTTTTGATTTGGCATCTACTACATCATATATATCGATTTTTTTCATATTTATGTATCAATGTGTTTATTTGATGTTGTTGTTGAGTTATACGTTTAAAAATTGAAAAAATGTATTTATTTTGTATTTCTTTAATGCTTGCTGCAGTTTTCCGATTTTTTCACTGATGTCGCTGATACGTTATATTCCAGACCCTTGGCGATTTTTTGCTGATGCCAATGTGTTTCCAACAATGGATAGTAATTCTTGGGATCTTCTGTTTTTATGTGGCTGAGGTTCATCGTCACTTTCTGGTTGAGGGAATCTTCTCTAGACTGCTGTCTTTTCTCTCAAATTTGATAGCAGTTCCAATATAAATGCATGCTCAAACATGTGATGCTCAGGCAATGACACTTGCCCCAAACTGTGGCTTCTTTTGCACTCTTTGGCCTTACCATTGGCCTCTTTGTTCCTCTTGAGTCACAAGTCATTCTATGTATTTTATTTTATTCTTTTTAGAACACATCATATATCAAATTAAATATCAATGTGTGTACATCAAGAGTTACATATGTCGATGCTGTAGGACAGAGGCACGAGATTCCCCTGCCTACGTAAGCATCGAGAGCTAGCACACTGCCCTGGCTTCAACTGGAAGATTAGAAATGGATTACAGAATATCCTTCTCTTTATTGCTCCGCTTCATTGAAATATTTTTTAAGGGGGGACAGGTGGATGGTTTGGCAGGCCGGGCATTTCCTTTTTATGGAATCGATGTTGTCATGTATCTTTTCAAGAGGCCAATAAGCCTTTCAATCTGTCAGATGTTGCTACTTTCAGATCAGATTTAGCTATCCAGTTTTGAGATATGTCATATATTTTACTGGATGTAACTAAATAGTTCTCATTCTCCAAGTTGTAACACATGGCAAGTCTCTGGCCTACATAATTTCTGGAAATTAGATTTTCTGCCACTTTTATTAAATGTAGAGACAGAAAGTGACAAGAATAGATCTTGGCGTTCTAAGAAAAGCAGTTGTGCATCCACTTTCTTATGCTGTTTGGGAGAACTTTGTGATAGTCATTGGGAATGTTTGGATTGAGAACTATTATAGCTTGGATATGGGCTACTCTTTATTTTTTAGATATGACGGTTTCCTATATTATTCTCAACTAGAGCATATTTGGAGGTTAGATTTATTAAGATTTCCTTCCTAAACCTTTTTGTATATATGGCTTACTAGTTCACATGACTATATGGAGCAAGTTAGGTTAGTTGTCACACTTTCATTATTTTCCATGACAATTATGGTCAGGTTCAAGTTGGTGCCTACTGCTACGGAAGTAAGCTAGGGCAAGGCAGACTCAATCCATCTCGCCAAAGCCTGGGCAAGATGTTGTAAAAACAAATTCAAAAAATTGATCCCACTGCTAAAGAATTTTTTATGGGTGAAATTTAGCCAATTGGTGAATTTTGCAAGGTGATATTTTTATTGGGCGAATTTCTCTTGATAACTAAACTAAGTTTGTAAGTTTTGCCCAATGTGATGCTATAATATATTTTTCATAATACATATAGCCAGAAGAATATTAATGAATGAGGTGATAATGTTGCACAGTGATGGCATGGGGGCTATTCATGTTCACACTGCACATGGAGAGAAGCTTTCATCCCACAAACATTGCTCAACAACATACCCTTCAAAAATTAAGAGTAGCTTCTACCGCACTGTTAGATTTTAGGGAAAAAGTGAAACAATGACATTATTTTTAAATTCTGTTCACTAATACAATTTTAGATCAGCACATTAAAACAAGATATAAACAGATCTGTATGCATGAAATTAAAAATTCTGAACATAAACAAATTTTCTGAGTACAGAAAAACAAATCCTAGCTTACCTCTTAGCCAATGAAGAATGTGTACCTGTCACATGTAGATGTATGCTTTTGTAAGTATGCTCAGATGAAGTTTAGGTTCATATATCAAACCTCTAGGGTTTAAACTCTGTCAAGAGAACTGTGGGACAGTATTTCCATGGATAGTAAAACCCCAATGGAAATAATAACAAACCAAAGTCATAAAAGCAAATAACCCCAATGAGAAAACCTCCAATAAACAGTGATAGCATAGCAAGGAAATCAATCACTAGAGAACCCTCAGATCTGGAATACAAGTGTCAAAACCCTCCATTAAGCAAACACACTCAGATCTGAAAAAGAAGTGGCTCCATAAGCAAAACAACTCAGATCTGAAAAGTCAATGGCTCCATAAGCAAACAAAAAACTCAGATCTGAAATCTCAATGGCCCTATAAGCAAACAACTCAGATCTGAAAGGTCAATGTCCAAAAGCTCAGATCTGAAATCTCAATGTCAAACCCTCCATAAGAAAACATAAGCTCAGATCTGAAATCTCAATGACTCTATAAGCAAACAACTCAGATCTGAAAAGTCAATGTCTCCATAAGCAAACAAAAGCTCAGATCTGAAATCTCAATGTCAAACCCTCCATAAGAAAACATTTCAGCATAAGAAGGACCCCACAGGGGCTTCAAATCAACACACGACAACTAGGAGGAGAGGTCGTGGCTACAACTGTTATAGATAGAGGGGCCATGACTCTCTATACAGTCCTGGCAGTCAAATAGAAGGGGGCCGCAGCTCTTGCATAGTCCTAGCTGTCAAGTAGAGAGGGGCTGCAACTCTTATACAACAGATTTGGCAGTCAAGAAAGAGGGGCCGTATGCACCCTATACACCAACTAAAAACATGGAGGAGCTGCCAGCCTATATAAAGACCCATCAACTTCTGAAACTGATACTCAAGAGAGAAGCCGCACCAACTAGAGAAAGATCTGGCTGCTCAAAGAAGATACCTCAGAATCTCTTGCACTAGCAAACAGTCAAAGAAAAGTATGCAAGACCAAAACAAAAATCAGATCTGAATCTGATCCACCAATAGAAGAGGCCGCATCAACACAAGAGAAAAATACTGAGGTAGCCACAACAAAGAGAGAGAGAGGAGAGAGTGAGAGTGTAAGTCCAATCATAAAATACAAAGGGTAGGGTCTAATTTATAGTTAGGGAGAGGGGTTAGGGTAATTAGAAATATAATTAATTATTGACATTTAATTAATATAAATATTAATTAATATGTCAATTAATATTTAATTAAAACCCTAATCCCATAAATAAAATTCCCATCACATAAAACAAGATCCCCATCACATAAAACATGAGTGAAGGCAAACAACAAAGGGTTACCTTTTAAGACAAAGTCAAGGGGAGTTACATAATGGCAAAACATGTCCACATGAGTCTCATAGTGACCTATAAACTTTATCATCACTGCATCAGGGGGTACATCATCAATGTGATCAAGTCCATCTTCATAGACACTGCTAGATACATTCAGGAGAGAAGAAGATGATCACATATCAACACATCTTGGTATTACACCAAAATTTACCTGGTTAGGTACTAGGTTGCCCCAGAACACAACTGGGGGCCCTAGAACATATCTAGGGTCTTATCCACCAAGGTACAAGGCCAAGGATCGATCCATGCTTTAGGTATGGGTACCCTGGAACACATCCAGGGGCCCTAGTCATATCTAGGGACTTATATCAACCACCAAGGAACACATCCAAGGATCAATCCAAGCTCAGGGCAAGGATTCCCTGGAACACATCTAGTGTCTTTATTGTTTGGTCCAAGACCAAGAACCCCAGTCATCTACTGGGGGGCCACACAAGGGTCTTTACTGCTTAATCCCAGACCAAGAACCCCAATCAACTACTGGGGGCCCTCACAAGGGTCTTTACTGCTTGATCCCAGACCAAGAACCCCAGTCATCTACTGGGGGCCCTCACAAGGGTCTTTACTGCTTGGTCCCAGACCAAGAATCCCAGTCATCTACCGGGGGCCCTCACAAGGGTCTTTTTCCATGGCACTAATTGCTTGGTCCCAGACCAAGAACCCCAGGAGTGTACTGGGGGCCCTAGTCCACAACTAGGGTCTTAAGACATCCTCCAAGGAGAATGGCGCTTGCAGCTGCATTAAATTCAACACTCCCTCTCAGCAAGAGAGGCATTCTTTGCAACACCAAGCTTGTCACGAAAGTACACAAACTTTGTCAAGGACAATGTCTTGGTCAAAATATCTGTCGTCTGTTCTGCCGTTGGAACATACTGAATACTGAGAATGTTCTTTTGCACCATGTCCCGGATATAGTGATATCTCATCTCAATGTGTTTTGACCTCTCGTGAAACACTGGATTCTCGGAGAGCTTTATACAACTCTGGTTGTCACAGTGAATGACTGTGGGTTCTAGCTCTGCATTGAACAAGTTTGAAAGTAGCTTCCTAAGCCACAATGCTTTTTTTCTAGCAGCACTTGCAACAATGTATTATGCTTTTGCAGTGCTATAGGCTATGGAGCCCCGTTTCCTGCTAGACGAGGAAATCATCGCTGAACCCAAACTAAAACAATATCCGAAAGTGCTATTCCGATCCACTGTACTGCCCATCCACTCTGAATCTGTAATTCATGAAGCATTACACCTCCATTGGAAGTGTATTTGAGACCAAAATCTATAGTTCCCCGAACATATCTCAGAATATGCTTAACATGAACTGGCTGAGGGCATTTTCCGCATGATAAATATCCGGTCTGGTATGTATAAGATACATCAAGGACTCAAAGAGGTCTTCCGGATCTAAAACTGTAGCTTGATCTTGTAACTTCTTCAGTTTAGAAATCATCGGTGTGGATATGGACTTACAATCCAACATGTCAAGTCCGCGGAGCATATCAACTGCATACTTGCTCTTGTGAGAGAAACATCTCACCTGGTTTCTGCCACACCTCTAAGCTCATAAAATAATGCAAAAAACCCAAGTCTTTCATTTCAACTTCTGTTGAAAAACTCCCTCTTAGTCTGAGCTATCAAAAAAATTCTTTCTTGTAAGGAATAGATCATCCTAAGATAACATGATGAATTTGTACAATCTTTATATAAATATTGAGATTTGCAATACTCTTGGTGAACCCAAGACTCTGTAGAGAGATTGTCAATACTTTCATACCAAGCTCTCGGAGCTTGTAACAATCTATGGGATACTTTCCCATGGATAGCCTCTTGCTCAACTTCACTGTTAAGAAAGACGATCTTAACATCTATTTGGTGAAGTTCCAAATCAAAAAACTGCGACAAGAGAGATAAATTTCCTGATGGAAGGATCTTGTCATAGATAATCCCTTCTTTCTGAGAGAAGTCACGAGTCACAAATTTAACCTCAATACTGCCATCTGTTGTAGGTCTAACTCATGTGGAGGGACTGCTCCCTTTGAGTCTCATAAAAAAGTTTGCCTCCCTGCATGTGCAAACTGGCTCCCTCTGAACCTATAAGATCCTTTGAATCTGATCTGGTGTCATATCTCTTCAAGATGTTCTTGGTGCCAGTACCAAGTTTAATATGAAAAAAATTGAGCTCCTGTGCCAAGGATAATGGCTCAATTACAACTCAATTAAAAGAGATATATGTAGGGTTCCCAAAATGAGGAAAAAATTACCCCAACTACCAAGATAGTTTGTTGGACTCCTTAACCAAGAAAATAACCCAAGGTTACAGGTTGTCTTTCATATCAGAGATAATAGACCAACATACTGTTGAGTTTCCAAACCAGGGAGAAAGACCCACCTTATATCAATTAAGATAAGTATGTGTTGAGATCACAACTTCCTTGGTCATATAACAAGAATACAAAAGAGATTTTGACAGTATTCCATTGAGACACCAGTTCATAAATATGACAGGAAGATAAACTAATAGTCACAAAATGAGTGCAAGTGGTGCATACCTAGACTTACCTTGAACTTGTTTGGGCTACACCCTGTTACCAACTGAAGCTATCTAATACATCTACTGTGTATGCAGATGTTTCATATCCTCAAGAGATTATCCCACTGTCCTGTGGATAATGTAAAATTCATCCATATGCTAAAAGTTAACAATACATCTTAAAGAATGAGGCCAAAGATTGTATTGTCCCAAATTTTGTTCGTATAAAAATCATCCCTCGCAAATTTCTCTCAAAGCCAAACACCAAAGAATTGCTAAGTTTCCACCACTTAAAGCATTACGATTAAGTTTAAAGCTCGTGTACTCTTTGTAGTACAAAACATATGGATGAGCATTAAGTGCATAAGGTGCTATCATTCCTTTACCAGTGATTCTGTCAAAGCCATTAAAAACTTATTTAATGAAGGCTAAGAACTCACCAAACATTAATAATAATAACATTATAAAGGCTGAAACCTATCTCTAGTGATCTTCAAGATGATGGTTGCATTCCTATTCTATTCTCTTCTCCATTCAAAGCCATCTGAAACTCAGCAGAAAACATATAATCCTCCCCCTAAGCAATCTAAAGTGACCAAAAGTGAGGAGCTTCTATATTTCTGCCATTTAAAAAAATAATTGTTAATGTATGCACAACACTTGTTCTGATAATATTAACTATCAGAAGTACATTAAGGAAGAGAGTAACAAGTTTAAAAGAAAGATGGTATCCTATATCTTTCAATAGATAAGGAAACATATGATGTAACTGATAGTGGAAGTATCCAATCAACATAGGAAAAAATTCAAGAAGAGTTAATGCTTGAATTTGATGTGTAATCCACCTATTCACTATGAGGATGTCAAGGAGTACACTGCTCATGAAAAGTGCTATCAGAAGCTATCATGACAAACTTGCAATTGGGTTTTAATGACTGCTGATTTGTAAACCCTAAGAGTTGGATCTACGCAGGCTCAAGTCTGCTACTCTTGAGCTCCTTCACGCCCTAAGCTTTGATACCATGCTAGATTTTAGGGAAAAAGTGAAACAATGACATTATTTTTAAATTCTGTTCACTAATACAATTTTAGATCAGCACATTAAACCAAGATATAAACAGATCTGTATGCATGGAATTAAAAATTCTGAACATAAACAAATTTTCTGAGTACAGAAAAACAAATCCTAGCTTACCTCTTAGCCAAAGAAGAATGTGTACCTACCACACGACCTAGCTTATCTCAATGGCTCTATAAGCAAACAACTAAGATATGAAAAGTCAATGTCTCCATAAGCAAACAAAAGCTCAGATCTGAAATCACAATGTCAAACCCTCCATAAGAAAACATTTCAACACAAGAAGGACCCCACAGGGGCTTCAAATCAACACACGACAACTAGGAGGAGAGGTCGTGGCTACAACTGTTATAGATAGAGGGGCCACGACTCTCTATACAGTCTTGGCAGTCAAATAGAAGGGGGCCACAACTCTTGCACAATCCTAGCTGTCAAGTAGAGAGGGGCTGCAACTCTTATACAACAGATCTGACAGTCAAGAAAGAGGGGCCGTATGCACCCTATACACCAGCTAAAAACATGGAGGAGTTGCCAACCTATATAAAGACCCATCAACTTCTGAAACTGATACTCAAGAGAGAAGCCACACCAACTAGAG
The DNA here is from genome assembly GCA_009831015.1 of Picea engelmannii. Taxonomy (NCBI): domain Eukaryota; kingdom Viridiplantae; phylum Streptophyta; class Pinopsida; order Pinales; family Pinaceae; genus Picea; species Picea engelmannii. The sequence continues at coordinate 79,601 of ML823641.1, forward strand.
AAAGATCTGGCTGCTCAAAGGAGATACCTCAGTATCTCTTGCACTAGCAAAGAGTCAAAGAAAAGTATGCAAGACCAAAACAAAAATCAGATCTGAATCTGATCCACCAATAGAAGAGGCCGAATCAACACAAGAGCAAAATACTGAGGTAGCCGCAACAAAGAGAGAGAGGAGAGAGTGAGAGTGTAAGTCCAATCATAAAATACAAAGGGTAGGGTCTAATTTATAGTTAGGGAGAGGGGTTAGGGTAATTAGAAATATAATTAATTATTGACATTTAATTAATATAAATATTAATTAATATGTCAATTAATATTTAATTAAAACCCTAATCACATATGAAACCCTAATCCCATAAATAAAATTCCCATCACATAAAACAAGATCCCCATCACATAAAACATGAGTGAAGGCAAACAACAAAGGGTTACCTTTTAAGACAAAGTCAAGGGGAGTTACATAATGCAAAAATATGTCCACATGAGTCTCATAGTGACCTATAAACTTTATCATCACTGCATTAGGGGGTACATCATCAATGTGATCAAGTCCATCTTCATAGACACTGCTAGATACATCCAGGAGAGAAGAAGAGGATCACATATCAACACATCTTGGTATTACACCAAGATCTACCTGGTCAGGTACCAGGTTGCCCCAGAACACAACTAGGGGCCCTAGAACATATCTAGGGTCTTATCCACCAAGGTACAAGACCAAGGATCAACCCATGTTTTAGGTATGGGTACCCTGGAACACATCCAGGGGCCCTAGTCATATCTAGGGACTTATATCAACCACCAAGGAACACATCCAAGGATCAATCCAAGCTCAGGGCAAGGATTCCCTGGAACACATCCAGGAGCCATAGAATACATCTAGGGTCTTTACTGTTTGGTCCCAGACCAAGAACCCCAATCATCTACTGGGGGGCCACACAAGGGTCTTTACTGCTTGGTCCCAGACCAAGAACCCTAGTCATCTATTGGGGGGGCCTCACAAGGGTCTTTACTGCTTGGTCCCAGACCAAGAACCCAGTCAACTACTGGGGGCCCTCACAAGGGTCTTTACTCCTTGGTCCCAGACCAAGAACCCCAGTCATCTACTGGGGGCCCTCACAAGGGTCTTTACTGCTTGGTCCCAGACCAAGAACCCCAGTCAACTACTGGGGGCCCTCACAAGGGTCTTTACTGCTTGATCCCAGACCAAGAACCCCAGTCATCTACTGGGGGCCCTCACAAGGGTCTTTACTGCTTGGTCCCAGACCAAGAATCCCAATCATCTACTGGGGGCCCTCACAAGGGTCTTTTTCCATGGCACTAACTGCTTGGTCCCAGACCAAGAACCCCAGGAGTGTACTGGGGGCCCTAGTCCACAACTAGGGTCTTAATCCATCCTCCAAGGAGAATGGCTCTTGCAATTGCATCAAATTCAACACGCACAAGCATTAATCAAGGAGGGATATTTATTTATAATTTTTTTGAACTGGTTCACCTAACAATGGAAGAGTGAAATATCCTCATGATGACCCTCGAATATCAAGTTATTTTATGCAAAATTATTTGTTTGAAAGGTATAATGGAGAACATTGCCATGCATTTGCACTGAAAACGTTGTGAAGGTTTCAAAGGTATTTACTTTCTATGGGTGTATATTATAAATTGATTGTGTTTTCTCCACTCAGTGCTATCTTTTGGTGAAGCAAGGATTGTTCATGTCGTTATTGTAATGCTTGTTTGTTTTATGTTTTTTTTGTCTTATGCCCAGAGTTGTTGGTATCTGATTTGTTGTATAGTCCCAAGAGTTTTAACTTCGAATGTGTATTTGGCATGCAACTGTGAGTAATTTTTAGACAAGAGTTACCTTCAAGCCTGGAGGTTCATTAGCTCAAAATAAAACATTGATTACATGAAAAGGGCTCTTTGGGCAATGCAAACTTTACCTAACCTTTACTAATCTCAACTTATGCTGTTAAGATTCACTTGATTACATGAAAAGGTCTCTTTGGGCAATGCAATCTTTACCTAACCTTTACTAATCTCAACTTATGCTGTTGAGATTCACAAGTGAAAGCAGGTGAATTCAATGGACTCAAAGACAAATCCAAGTTCTGCAATAACCTAGTCACAAGTGTGTTGGAGAGAAAAATGCTGAAGAACAAGAGTGTTACACAAGAGCTGCAAAAGAAACTACAATCACAAGAAAATGCCAAAGATATAGGTACCCTTAGACATAAAACAGTTTTAACAAGAGATCGAGAAGCTCACAAGACGATGATATAAAAATAAGAGGTGTGGTGTATTACACTAGGACACTATCCTGAGGAGTTAATGAGACTACTTGTACAAGTTTGACTAGATCAACCTTAACCGCTCCCTAACATCATAATAAATGATAATAAATTATCAAGTAATGGCTTAGCCATGATTTCAATTTATATTAATGATACATGAGTGTCGTGGCCACATGTAATACTTCTAACATTGTCAACATGTTTGCCTTCATCTATAAGAATCATAACAATGGAAGATCTTGTGTATATCCATAAGCGTTGTGGCTTTTGGTCTTCATCACTGTCACCAACCAGAAATTCATATTTCACAGGTTTTGTTTTGAAACCTGCCCAAAACTTTGATTTAGTGTGTGCATGCTCTTTTCTATGTCAGACTTGTATTTTCTGTTACAGTTAATGTCCGTCATAAATATTTTCCTGACCTTGGTCAATGCTGTTTTAGCACACAATGTAAGTGGGTATTTTGTCTTTGGTCAGTTGGAATAGGTCATAGGCATGACAAACTTTGCGATCATATTGCCAATGACTTACATCAATGAGAATGGTGGAACAGTTTACAACCGCAAGGTATTTGGGTATTCTGAGTCTTTGTTTTTTCTATCTATATATTTATGTACTATGTATGTTACATGTGCCAACGTGTTTAAACTTTATAATTGAGAATGGTTTTGTAGTTTTAGTGGGGTTCAGCAAGACGGGTATTTTTGTGGGTTGTTTGGTAAATTAATAACTATTATGGCCTGGTCTACCCAGTTGGTTGTTGCCTATGAG
>ML823642.1:0-13657 GCA_009831015.1 Picea engelmannii
TCCAAGCAAAATACTTTGCTTGAAATCCCTACTCTAGATCTACAACAAATGAAAGCAAGAAATAAACTAGAACAAATCACCTCATTAAGAAAGATGGCACCAAGAATACTCTCAACACCATGTATCCTCCAAATATTTCTTATTTTAGAAGCAAGCTTGAGCAAATACTTGCCACAAGCTTGAGAAAAGAATGAGAGAGGAAGAAAGAATAAGAGAGGAGAGTGGGAAAGAATGGAGAGGAGAGGAGAAATTTGGGTAGAGTAACCTTTCACTGAGAATAGATGTAAAATGAAGGAGGGGAGGCTTTTATTTATACTTGGGAGCCAAGAGTGACTCCTCTTGGATGCTCTACAAGTGTCAATCCTCAAGCATCATTGAGCATTTCAAGGAGGGGGGCACACTTTTAGGGTTTAGGAAGTTTTTAGGGTTTTAGCATATGAGTGGGGTGTGAGTTGGCACCTCCATTGGCTTTATCCAACATCACTTTAGACAAGGGTGGTGCACTTAGGGAGATGGGGCCCATTTTCAAATAATTTTTCACTTTCTATGGTTTTCTCTCCAAGGGGGGCGCAATTTCCTTAAGGGGAAGACAACTTGAGTTGATGGCTAGGTAAGGGGGTGAAGTAAGGTTAGTAAAGGGGTTTGGGTATATTAGGAATAGGTTTGGGTAAGTTCTCCCACTCTTTCTCTAATCAATTTTCTCTTTTTACAAAAATTGACATTTTGATTATGTCAATACTAGCAATTAAATTGTTGTTTTAGACTGACTTAGACTTCTCATCGACAAACACCTTGCAAAACTTGTCCAATTGAGATGAAACTTGGTCCAAGGGTGTAGGGGGTCTCAGTCCATTTATTTTGAGCTCAAATACTCCTATCAAAATCCCCAAGACCTAGTTTTTACAATTTTTATCAAAAATTAATTAAAATTACCATTAACTAGGTAATTTAAAAAAAACAAAATACTTTAGACTTGACGGAATTCTGCAAGACTCTAGGAGATGTCTATCATGGTCATTTACAATATTCCTAGACACTAGATACCATAGGGCTTGACCATTAGAACACCTTTTACCACTTTGGAGGATTATTGTGGGAGTGAAAAACTCAAGGGAAATTAATAAGGCTGGTTAGGCCGAATTAATAACCTGAAGAAAAAAAACACTCAATGAAAGAGACTTCTTTAATGATGAAGTCCTAGGCAAATGGCCTAAACTATGATCCATGATGACCCACTACATATTATCCCACGCAGGGGAGTGAAAATTCCAATTACAAAAATATTTGTTGAAGGCAAAAAATGCCTTGTAGAACCAGGAAGTCTTCAAACTTGTAGCACCGTCAGGTGCATATCTTCATGGTACATGGAGTTGACCCCCTAGTTGAAATAGGTGGTCAACAGGTCCTAAGGTATGCACACAACCTGACACTGTGAAAGATGTTCTGAAGTCGAACAGTGACACAAATCATGCAATCAAGGCCCAATGATACTCATCCTTGTCAGATGCGAGCGAGATAACCACCAATAAGGCTAACGACCACCAAGGTGCTCTACTTTTGGGTTATTTGTAGATAATTTTTCGAAGTCAATACAAGACGACCTGCTGAAAAGAAGAGGAATGATGTATCTCTTCCCTCAATGCGAAGTGATAACTGCTGAATATCAAGATGAAAGAACTGTTAGAATATAAAGGATTGTGTGTTCGTTTTACCACGACGATACCCTCGTCTCCCAACCACAGGCCGAAGCCTCCCTCCGAGCACCTTGACCTTGACCGAGAAGAGAATTTTGGCTACAATCTATAGCCAAGAGAGGCTAAATGCACCAAGCAAAAGAATAGAAACAAAACTGAACAGATGATCCCACCCAGAGCTAGTGCACCACTTTCCCCATCGACCTGTGCACAAAACTGCCAATTGCAGTGCGCACAACTGGCTCTGCAATTCTGAGAGTGTGTAATAATGAAACTGGTGCCCTGTATTTATAGTGGACTGGCCAGTCTAACTAGGGCCGACCTGACCAGTCTAACTAGGCCGACTTCTCTTTCTGGGCATCAATAAATTCAATATAAATATATTTGTTCAACCGACAACTTGTCTAGGGTTTTCTTCAATTATTTGCTTCCTTCCGAAGGATTCTAATCTCGTCATAGGTCATCATAGAGGTTCATAACTCCCGAAGCTACCATAATATTAACACTCCCTCCTAGCTAGGGAGGTATGGTCTTGAGCACAACAGACCATTCAACTAGTAGCACCACGAGCACCTGTCATTATTATCCGACTGGATAATATTCTATGACAACTGGTATAATATCAATTTATAGAACACACCTGTGTCTATTCCAGTAGTACACAACTACTCAGACTTTGTGAAACACATTCACAAATTGTCCTTCATAACAAATAGCAACCTGCATATAAATAATGTTATGATAAAACTGTATCATCTGGGCCAATCTTTCACTCACGTCTGTGAGATATGAAAGAATGTCTGCCACCACAGTAGTCTTCATCTACATAAAAACAATGTTATGATAAAAATTGAAACATCTAGGCCAGTCTTTCACTCACGTCTGTTAGATCTGAAAGAGTGTCTGCCCTCAGTATATAATATCAACAACAATCATCTGGGCCAATATTTCACTCACATCTGTGAGATCTGAAAGAATGTCTACCCTCAACATAGAATATCAATAATAGGCTATCTGCCTCATTCTTCTCAACCAAGGAAGAAGGATTGTTTCTGATTTCTGAACCTGGACCATTTCCCACCCTGGGCCATTCTTCCGACACTAAACAAAGTGTAACCTGGAGAGAATGAGTCTGCCCTCGAGAAATGCTTGGACCATTCCTTACCTTGGGCCATTCCTCCAACACTAAACAAATTGTAACCTAGAGGGAATGAGTCTGCCCTAAGGAATGATTGTCCTGGACTATTCCCCACCCTGGACCATTCCTCCGACACCAAACAAGGTGTAGCCTGGAGAGAATGAGTCTTCCCTCGAGGAATAACTGTCCCTGATTGCTAAGCCTAGACTACTCCCCACCCTGTGCCATTCCTCCGACACCAAACAAGGTGTAGCCTGGAGTGAATGAGTTTGCCCTCGAGGAGTAACTGTTAAGACCGTTCCCCACCCTGGGCTATTCCTCCGACACTAAACAAAGTGTATCCTAGAAAGAATGAGTCTACCCTCGAGGAATGTCTGTCCTGCATCAACCTCCAAACGGACGATTCTTCGAAAATGCTCACAACTGTGAACTTCGAAAGAATGACTGCCCGGCGAGGTAGACCATTCTACTTGACCACTACTCAGAGTGACTTCCAAGAAGAATGACTGTCCTAGACCACTCCCCATAAATGGGAAGTCATTGTCTATGATACATCAGCAATCAGTCTTCCTCCCATGTTAACTACAATGGGAAGCCACTGTCCGTCAGAAATCTCAATCCACTTTCTGAACTGGAAAGCATCTGTCCAATCTGTACTTTTAGAAAATTAAATAACATTTCAATTCTACCTCCTAAATGGAGAGTTATTTTAATCATAGAAATAAATATTTTTGCGTACCTTATTTATCCTAGAGAGTCTTCCCTTTCAGCTAAGGGAGTTATTTCCGCAATCCCCATCTTCTCTCGGAAATATGCAAACTTGATTATGGAAAGAGGCTTTGTCAGGATATCTGTTGTCTACTCATCAATGGGGATATACTCTAGCTTTACCTCTCCTTCCTGGACTTTATCTCGGATAAAGTAGTATTTGATATCAATATGCTTGGACCTTTCATGGAATACTGGATGCTCGGATAATCTTATACAACTCTGATTATCACAATATATAGTGGTCGATTCTGGAGTCTGATCAAATAAATTAGATATTAACTTCCTTAGCCATACTGCTTCTATGCATGCTTCACAAGCTACCATATACTTTGCTTCTACTGTACTAAGTGCGACAGACTGCTGCTTCCTGCTGCTCCAAGATATCATAGCGGAGCCCAAGCTGAAACACATACCTAAAGTACTCTTTCTGTCTTTTGCACTTCCTGCCCAATCAGAGTCTGTGAATCCATGAAGTTGAATATCGCTGGATGTGGTATATCTTAAACCATAGTTTATTGTCCCATGAATGTATCTTAAGACATGCTTTGCAGCTATCCAATGCTCTTGTCTTGGTTCCACCTGAAACTGACTTAATGTATTTACAACAAAGCAAATGTCTGGTCGAGTATTTACCAAATACATCAATGATCCAATTAGCTGCTGATATAGAGATGGATATACTGGATCGGAATCTGGAACTTTCACTTTTCTTATATCCGCATTCATAGGAGTGTCCATGGACTTACAGTCCATCATTCCAAACTTCTGAAGGATCTTTATTGCATATTTTCCTTGTCCAAGAAATACTTCACCACACTTCTGCCATACTTCTAGTCCCAAGTAATAGTGCATGAGACCTAGATCTTTCATATCAAACTCAGAGGCCAAATCCTTCTTGCACTGAATGATTAGAGATTCTTCACCTGTTATGAATAGATCATCAACATATAACAGTAGAATTACAGGTGCATTGTCCACGACTTTGTGGTAAAGGTTTGGATCTGCATGACTCTTGGAAAAGCCAAGTCTGGTTAGATAACTATCCATCCTGGCATACCAAGCCCTTGGAGCTTGCTTGAGTCCATATAGAGTTTTGTTCAGTCTGCAAACATGAGTGTCTCTGGAGTGTACCTCGAATCCTTGAGGTTGTTCAATATATACTTCTTCTTCGATGGCTCTGTTGAGAAAAGTTGTCTTTACATCCATCTGGTGTAGATTCCATCCCATGGAAGTGGCAAGAGATATAATAGTTCCGATGGAGGTATATCTTGCCACCAAGGCAAAGGTTTCATCATAGTCTTCTCCCTCCTTCTGGGAGAACCCTCTGGCCACGAATCTTGCCTTATATTTATCCACGCTTTCGTTTGCTGCATATTTGATCTTGTATACCCATTTTGAAGTTACAAATGATTTTTCTTTAGGTTTGGGTACAATTTCCCATACTTCATTTCTCATAATGGACTGGTGTTCTTCTGCCATAGCTTCTTTCCAATGTTCCTTTTTAGTTGCTTCTTCAAATGTAGTAGGTTATTCATCTAGGAGATTTGTCATGTATGCTGCATAACTAGAGAATCTTTTCGGTCTTTTAGTCTTCGTGGATGTTCCTTCTGGAACCTTGATTCTTTCTGTGTCTTGTAAGGTGGCTTCAAGACAAGCTGGTCTTTTCTTGTTCTTCGGCATATTATCTGGATTAGCGTTCTCACATATCTCCATAGAATGATCATTTTGATCCTTTTCGTTGTTTTCACCTTCTGTGTTTTCTTCATTTAGCTCTTCAATTTCTTCTTCTTCTATAGTTTCTTCAATAGATTTTCTGAAGGCCATTCTTTCATTGAATGTTACATCTATGCTTACTTCTATCTTGTGCTGATATGGAATATATATTCTGTAGGATTTGGATGAGTCACTGTATCCTACAAATATCCCCATCTTTCCTGAGGGTTCTAGTTTATTTCTTTTATCTTTGGGAATATGAGAATAAACTTGACATCCAAATATTCTTAAGTTTTCTACGTTAGGTTTTTTACCCGAGAATGCTTCTTCTGGTGTCATGTCCTTCAATATGCGATGAGGGCTTCTATTCTGCATGTATATGGCTGTCATTGCTGCTTCTCCCCATAGAAACAAGGATAGATCTTGATCATTCAATAGGGATTTTACTGTTTCTTCGATAGATCTGTTCTTTCTTTCTGCTACACCATTTTGTTGAGGATTATGAGGAACAATTAGCTCCCTCCTAATCCCTGCTGATTTATAGAATGCAACGAACTCCTTTGAGGTGTATTCTCCTCCATTATCTGTTCTTAATGTATTGATCTTCTTGTTTGTAAGGTTCTCTATTTCTGCCTTGAATTCTTGGAATTTGCTGAATACTTCATCTTTTGACTTCAGTAGGTACAACCATGTCTTCTTTGAATAGTCATCTATGAATGTTAAGTAGTAGAGTGCTCCTCCTAAAGATTTGACTGGCATTGGACCTCAAACATCTGAGTGTATTAGATCTAGTTTTTCCTTAGATCTATTGTTGCTTCTTGGGAATGGTTTCTTAATGTTCTTCCCAAGGGCACATCCCTTGCAAATTCCCTCGTGTGTAGAATTCAATTCTGGTATCCCTTCGACCATATTCCTGAGAAAAGGTAATGCTTGATAATTGATATGAGCATACCTTCTATGCCAAAGCTCATTAGGGTTGACTTCATCATGTACTAGGGCTTCTTCATTTCATTCTAGTAGTCTGTATAGATTCCCTTCACGTCTTCCAATAACCCTAGAATCTTCTATGTTGGAATCTTTATGCCATGATAACACCTTTTCATATATGAAGGCTATTCGGTTTCCTTTGTCTTCTAAACATGATATTGATACAAGATTCTTTTCTAAACCAGGTACATATAGAACATTGCTTAAATGAACATGGTTACCTGATTCCAATTTGATTGAGGCTTGTCCAAATCCTTCGACAAGGTAGGTGCTTTTGTCTCCAAGCTCCACTTTGTACGATGTCTTTCTCTCATTTAGATCTGAGAGTCTAGCTTGATCTCCCGTCATGTGCCTAGAAGCTCCACTGTGGATTATCCACATATCATCTTCAATTGTCCCGGTAAGTGTTGAGTAATGTAAGAGACTGATTGTTTTGCACATGTCTTCAGTTGACTGATAAATGGTCATGCCTTGATCCAAAACTTCAACTGCATCTTTTCTCTCTTCTGAGAAATTCAATAGGTGCATTGAGTTAGGGTGCATTTGGATCTCTTCTCCTTGAGCGAGATGCTCCATCACAAGGTGCCATATCTGAGAATTAGGGTTTCTGCAACTGCTACTGCTAGTAACCCTAGCTGCAGTTCTTTGGAAGCTGCTCTTGCTAGTAACCCTAGTAGAAGTTCATCAATGAGATCAATACCTAGCGGTTATGTTTCCTTCCAGCATTTTAGGCTGACTGAAGGGTGTGTGGGCCCATAACCTGTTAGAATATAAATGATTGTGTGCTCGTTTTACCACGACGATACCCTCGTCTCCCAACCACAGGCCGAAGCCTCCCTCCGAGCACCTTGACCTTGACCGAGAAGAGAATTCTGGCTGAAATCTAGCCAAGAGAGGCTAAATGCACCAAGCAAAAGAATAGAAACAAAAATGAACAGATGATCCCACCCATAACTAACGCACCACATTCCCCGGAGACCTGCGCAAAAAACTGCCAACTGCAGTGCGCACAACTGGCTCTTCAATTCTGAGAGTGTGTAATAATGAAACTGGCGCCCTGAATTTATAGTGGACTGGCTAGTCTAACTGGGGCCGACTTGACCAGTCTAACTGGGCCGACTTCTCTTTTTGGGCATCAATAAATTCAATATAAATATATTTGTTCAGCCGACAACCTATCTAGAGTTTTCTTCAATTCTTTGCTTCCTTCCGGAGGATTCTAATCTCGTCATAGGTCATCATAGAGGTTCATACCTCCCGAAGATACCATAATATTAACAAGAACCAGGTACCATATCCCTATGCTTTATGGGGGGGGTGACTGACTCAAAGTAGAAGGATCAATGATAAGAGACGAGGAGACAAAACAGAAAATGACTCAAGATTCTCCTATGTCTCCTCAAACTACCCATCCTAAAGGCTCAATGCTTCGGGAATAATGACAAATGGAACCCCCATCCAAGCTCACTCTAATGAGAGACACAAAGGCTTGAAATGTGTAAGATAGACATTCACATTTTGACCTAGGAAAAACACTAGTGGTCAGTGATTTATTCATGAAAGGAAAAACACACTAGACACGACCACATGCCGATATAAGTAGGAAAAAAATCAGCAACACTTATGCAAAGATTGAAGTAGATAAATGAAGGAAAAAGACATTGCAAGGAAAATGTAGATTGCTGTCCTAAAACTGTAAAAAATCAGCAGGAAGGAAGTACTGAAATGAAAATGCAGAATGGAAGGACAACTACCCTAGACGCAAAATTTTTACCTCAAAGTTGCTATGATTAAATCATCATACTCAAAGGACCATTGTAGCCATGCAACCAAATGATCAGTCTGACGAGAGAGGTGAACAAAGTCAACCTTCCAGGGGGACCAACCACGAAATCTCACATAAACAAAAGCAACCTTGATGTATTTGCTAGTGAAGGCATAGATGAAGGTTGCTAGTTGATTGGAGGCTATTGGTTGGGATTTAGAACATGGTATTTCAACAATAAGAAGAGTGAATGTATGAGAGCCAAAAATCATAGAATCTATCTGCTAAAATACCTTTATCATCTTGAGCTCAACCGGGTCATGATGAACTTTGATATCCAGGCTCTGATGAATCTCAGGACCCTAAAAAACAAGATCCTGTTGTTGGATTGTAGGTAGAGTGTAAGGGACATCATCCTCTGGTTGAACCAAAAGTGGCTCCTACTGTTGTAATGGTATCTGATCAAGTGGTTCTTAAACCATTGCTATGATAGGTGTAATGTCCCCATTTTGGGACATTATAACATTACAACATTTCAGAGTGTTATGCCTACCCGAGTAGCTAGATAGGGGTGATAGAGAGTTCACGAGATATTGAGGGGTTTTTTTGGGCCCGAATTGTATCGTTCATCATCATGATCCATTCCACACAACTGGGCTTTGGTTCCATTGTATTCCGACGATTTCTGTAATTTTGAGTTATTATATCTTAATTAAATTCACTAAGAAGGTCATAATGGGCATATTACTTGGAGAAACCTCTTAGTGTAATAGCTCATCGGAATCAGGAGGAACAACATTACAGGATAAGATGATGAGAAGTGACTTTCAGTGGTCAGAGAAGCCATCAGGATGGATAAATCACTTTTTAGAGGCAAAATGGTTAATTAATTAATTAATTAAGTGATTTAATCAAGGAATAATAAAATAAAGTAAAACTCACTTGGAGGGAAAAGGTCAACAATGAATTAGGGTTTCAGGAACCTATAAAGGAAGGGTAAAGCAACCTAATTCATTATGCATTGTTATGATTTGATATTGAGAGTTCCTAGCGGAGGAAGAGAGTCGCTTTACTGTTTTGTGGATTTCTGGAGGAAACCACCACCATTGATCAGTTTCGGTGTTGAGAAGCACACCCTAGCCCATCAGAGATACTATCCAGGTATTTCATTGTGCTATTCAGGAGTATCCAGTGTAGAGTACGCAACTTAGCCAGTGAGGGCGCAAGTCAGATTGAGGGTTTGTGGAGTTGCACGAGGTCCGAGCTCAGATTGCAGTTTCCTTCCAACCCAGTTGAGATCCAGCCAGGGCACTCAGATTGAGCCAGTTTCCATCAAATTCTGATGGTGGAATCTTGCAGGGTGCATCATTTATCCATTTAGGGCACAACTCTTCTGGCAGGACATTTGAGGTTGCAGACGAAGCATCAGGCCAGATTTGGGGAAACCCTTCCAACCCAGTTCCACATTTGGCGAGACGATCATTTTGAGTCCTATAGCAGTAGATTATGTTGGTGGAATCATTTGGGGTGCATCCAGTGTCCCAGGAAGTGCGAAAACCCCCTAGGGGTCCATATCGAGTGCCTCAAAGATCATATCTGACATCTGGCACTCGTCCATTTTAGTCTAGAGTCCAGGACGATTCTATTGGAGCAGTTTCCAACTCATTTCGACGGTCTATCCTTCAGGATGAGTTTTCCAGCTGGTAGCGGTTACCGTACTTCTCCGGAATCGCATATTTTTGCCGATCTATCTGTGCATGCATTAAATCTGCCTTCATCTTCTGATCACGAGTATTTTAATGCTATTTTCTTGTATTCTAGTGATGATCCATGAGATCTAATTGACGACTATACTCTATATTTCCAGTATGTTATTGTATTTCCATGCTTGAGTTGCATAATAGATATTATTGGGTAGTTGATGTTCTTTATTTCCGCATGCATTCTCTATATACTATTTAAACCATAAATATACAACATGTACATGCAATAACCATAAACATCTCAAAAACACAACCGAAACGCATCCAGAAACCCCCAGAGTATCAGATATGAAAATAAAACGCATCTAGAAACCCCTAGTGTATCATATCTGTGAGATGGAACATTAGATCAGTAGCAAATGTCTTGATCAATGGGATCAGGGATATTTCAGTGGTATTAGAGCTTTATTCTTGCCAACCTATGACTAAAGTCGATGAGTTCAACGAGTGACCCAGAGGGTCGTGAGCATGTGGGTAAAGAATACAGATTTTCCTCCTCTCCCTCCCAGTTCTGAGGAAGAGAAAGAGGCACATAGGGAAGTCGAGAGAATGGTAGAGTGTGAGGCAGAGAGGATGTTGGGAGATAGATATGAGTGACCAAAGGGCAGTGGTAAGGCCCCCATGGATCCAGAGGCAACCTTCATGCAGGTTATCAACAATATGTTAGCTAGTCAGCGGGCCATGACTCAGTACTTGGCACAAGTGGCTGATAGATTGGTTATAGTGGGCACCCTGGGCACACAAGCCCCACATACAGCATAGGGGAACTCAGTGGCAGGCAGTATACCCCAGTCACCTACTTGCACATATGCATCTTCGAGCAGGATTCTGAGACCATTGTTCCCTAGTTTTTAGAGGGCACCACCAACAACAATACAACAACTGTTAGCACAGAGGCTACCCACTCAGGTGGAAGACATTGCAGAGTACAAGAGGGAGTATGTAGCATTGGGCCATGACTTCCATCATGACATGACACTGGTCGAGTACTGTGGACTTAGTGTAAGGAATCATCTCAAAGAACCTCGGAGAAGAGAACAACAACATCAACATGGGCATAACATGAATTTCATCTGGAAAGTTGGTAAACCCACCATACCTTATTTTGACGGATCATCCAAATGCACTGCCAGAGCTTGGTTACAAAAGCTATCCATGTACTACAAGCTCAACCAGATGACCAAGATAGAGGCTAGTGACTCTTGCACATTTGAGGGACAGTTGGATGGACAGGATGATAGCGCATGTCCTTCATCTTCTCCGTTAGGTAGTGTTGAGGATTCAACACTTCATCATAGTGGTGACACTTGTGAGGATTCATATATGTTGTCACTTAGACATGATGAGATTAGGAGGTTGGATGACCTACTTATGGGTGTAGACATGGCTTCTAGGAAGTCTTGTATGGAGGATGATGAGCTTCCTATGATGAGCGAGCCACATTTTTCATCTTCTCAGTCACCTATTCTAGCCACAACACATGAGGATATCAGTGGCATTCTTGATATGGTAGAGGAGCCTTGTGTGGGAATTGTACACAAGGGGCATATGGATCTGCAGACCCAGGAGGAGAGGTATGTATTAGAGATAGTTGACCTTACACATACCTATTAGTATGAGGAGAGTGAGTCACCAATCTTGGAGATTTCGTTGATGGCCCAAGTTGTGGAGATTGACAGCTTGTTGGGAGACTTACTCCTAGGATCGATCTACAATGATGAGGATGCACTCCTTATTGGATGAGATGACCACAACATGTGTTTGGACACATCTGTATGGGATCCAGACGCAAATGATATGAGTAGGCTGAGTGAACAGGAGGATGCAACTACCCATACAGGATATTGTGTGACTCAGATGGGGATCACAGTTGGTGATGGCGTGCAGTGGCATACAGGAGGAATCAGTAGCACAGGGGACAGAGGAGAATTCAGTACATTATATTTTGAGGAGTGTGTTGTTAAGGATTCCATTATAGACACTAGCAGTGAGAGGCATGAGTTAGCACCTCAACAGGTTGTGATCAGGAATCATGATACTTGACAGGATAGTTGAGAGTCAGTGAGGACATGATCATGGCAACCACTAGATGCATTGATGATACAGGCATTGGTGGTCAGGTATTTTTGGAGGGCCTCGATGGCACAGGATAGTTCAGATAGGGGACTAGCCATTGATGACTTCCATACACTCATGGAGAGAGTGATTGTGATGAGGGTCGACTACCAACAACTATTGATGGATAGAGATTACCTATTGGAGGTTGGCGAGATGTATCACAGGGCGCTGAGGGAGCAGGAGGTTGAAGTGGATAGACTCACTCATGAGTGGGTGAGAACATGAGGATTCTTGGAAGGCACACAAACAACCCTTCAAGAATCAGAGGCCAGATTAGAGGAGCTCCTTGAGGAGACAAGTCAAAGATCCACTATATCTATCTCAGTAGAGAGTCAAATACATCCTTTAGTTACATCGTTAGAGGATATTGGTGGTTTGGCAAAGGAGCACCAGTGGCTGGAGGACCATGAGGAGATGTACTTAGTAGAGCATGGAGATTCCTCTCCCTTGCAGCAATATACAGATTTGGGAGATCACCTTCATTGTAGCAGCAATTGCGTGAGTGATGATGGATGGAGAATGATTGACCCTCAGTTTGTGGAGATACCTAATGTTGTACCCAATGGTTGGTGTTCAGTGATGAGTACAGACGATTATTTACCATGGGTTTCGGTGGACAAACTTTTGGTCAAGTCCTTGGGATTGACCAAAGCATATGATACTTTCCAGTCCTACAGTGGGTTGTAGATATTTATGATAGCCTTTCCTGATACTTTTATCATTGAAAACAACATAGGGGGAGCTAAATAGTGGCAGGGGACATGGAGATTTGATAGGCTGAGACCACCTGACATGAGTGTCTTGATTGCATACAGAAGGATAGGGGTGGATCATCAGGGGCATACAGTTGAGGCCTTGGGCATGATGGAAAGTATCCTAGGCCATGGGACATAGGATATATCAGAGGTTGCTACATATTCAAACTCTCATTGGGATGAGGGTGGAGGGATTTTGATAGTTACCAGTAGGGCACATCAACAGTTAGTGGGGATTGTAAGTCATGAACTTCCAAATTTGACATGGGATCTGAGAGTCCATTGGGTCAATAGTTTGTTTCATCCAATGAGGATCCAGGAGTGGAGGGTCCAATATGGATACTTTGAGTAGACAGTCATGATCAGAGTAGAGAAGCATTGGCATGATGGTCCCTATCAGAGACTAGCATGGGACCTTATGATTACAGGGTTTGGCATTTCATTGACTGATGGAGACGAGCGGGCGTTTGCAGGGGGGAGTCACTTTGATTTTCCATTGAGTTTCAGTATTGGGGAGAGCACGTCACTAGCTGGTGATTCATTGAGGTCTTGTAGTACCTCACTATGGCAACATCATGTTCAGTCGGTGGGGGTCGTGTTGATTTTGGTATGGTTTTGTAGGATAGACCCATTTCAGGTTGAGGCCATGTGTTATTTGCAGGAGACTCATGATGTTGATATGTTACATAACTATACTCCACAGGGAATTTCAGTTCACATCTTGATATGGGATCCAGGGTTTGGAGTGCTTGGTAGTTCAATGTTTTATGGAGTCGAGTTTCAAGTAGAGTGGTTGCTGGGGGAGTTGATTGAGATTCTTTGGCCATTGATCATTCTACTCATCAGGAGCATGTGGGTGTCATGCATGGTGAGCATTTGGAGAGGCCACATCTTGAGGGGAGTCTACCTTGTGTCACACATGTGGATATGGGACCCCGGTATCATATGTAGTT
>ML823643.1:9087-27622 GCA_009831015.1 Picea engelmannii
GATCGCACCCGGCCTGAGCCACACCAACCCTTAACATGGTTGGATTTTTTGTCCCCGCAGGTTTCGAACCGGTGACTTTAACATCATGGAGTGGCTTAACAACACACTCCGTCACCGACTGTCCTACACCTCGGAGACTATTTTCTTTAAATTTATTAAAAGGCTCATTTCCCTATTTTTATTATTCCCTTTCTCTTTTCTTTTTTTTTCAAGTTAGGAAATAATTTCTTCTTTGCAAAATTTTAAAACCATTAGTTTTAATTTAATTCTTACCCTCATTATTTACCCCAACAATTTTATGAAGACCTAACTATTACTTAAGTGGGTTTTTGTTTGAATTTTTATTATTATGCTAGGGCCTTTTTCTTTAAGGTTACACTAAAATTTTTACCCTACAAAAGTCTTAGGCTTAGGACTTAGATTCTGAGCTAGCGACAATTGGTTAGGGAAGTTGTTTAAGGATTTCTTAAGGCGTTAATGTCTTAGGGCCATATAGGTTTATTTCTTCCTCACATCAGTGTGACGTGCCCTTCAGGACACACTACGTGCTCCAAGGGTGCCACTCGCCTCGTTCGTTTCTTTTGTGCAACGTGCCCTTCAGGATGCACCACGTGCTCCAAGGGTGCCACTCATTTCTTGTGTTTCTTTTGCGCGACGTTCCCTTTAGGATGCACCACGTGCTCCAAGGGTGCCACTCGCCGACTTGATTGATTGGTAGACATCTATAACCCCTGAATTCAACACTCCGCCAGGTGAACTTGTGGGAGAATAAGGGCTCTAAGGAATAAGGCCCCCGCCTTATTTCACGCCCCTTAGAATCATCGTGAGTGACTATCGCAGTATGCCCTCACAGCATCGTGGATCCTCTCGAACTAGGTAATCGTTAACCTACAGTTCGAGCCACGACGAGAGTGCTAGTAGGCTGTGGCAGGGCTGTTGTCCACACCTCTCCCTCAACCTCTCTGGAAATCATGTGTGGCCCCTTTAATCCATATGTGAGTCTGGTCAGCAAGCTATCGTCAACCTGCATCATCAACAATCGTGTCAGATCATGTCAATCATCAAATCATCAAATCAATGAAATATCATAGTAAATAAATCAACCCAATTATCACACTCCCTGACTCAATCTGGAGTCCAAGGGGTTCCACCGATGCCTCTGCATCATCAAGGTCCAAAACCCTGCACACTCAATAAAACTGAGTCAATAGCACCTATCTACATCAAATAGTAAAACCTCATGTCATCTATCATAACACATCATAATCAAGTATAAATGTTTTAACATCAGAAAAGTCCATATCACTTGCAAGCAAGTGTCCTCAAATAATAAGTTTTCTCAATGCGCCAGAGCGGGATGTTACATACACCCCTTCTTAGTCTAAACTTTGTCCCGAAGTTTCTCAGTATAAATGCCGAAATAAAAGTATCACAGTATCATAAGTCTATCTATCAAACAAAAATGGAAACTGCTAACGCATATCATATGCATCCTCCCAGGTCGCCGAGTGCGGACTATAACTGTCCCATTGGACCTTGACCTGATCTACCGTTCGATGTCGTAACTGTCGAATGCAATGATCTAAGATGCGGACCGGCTCAGCCGTGAGCGCTCCCTCGTCCGATACCTGCAAGGAACTCATGTCAATCACGTGTGTAGGATCACTAATATAATGTCTCAGAACAGATACATGAAAAACATCGTGCATACGCCTCAAAGAATCAGGCAAGGCTAGTCGGTAGGCCACAGGCCCCTTTCTCTCCACAATATCGAAAGGTCCCACAAATATAGGAGAGAGTTTATCTCCCTTTCCAAACTTGATCGAAATCTTATGCAGTTTAACCCACAAGAAGACTCGATCGTCGACCTCGTAACTACAGTCGACTCGGTGCGCATCGGTATAACTCTTCTGCCGATCCTGCGCTTCTTTAATCCTTTGTCTTATGGTTTTCATTTGCTCTTCCATTTCTTGGATTTCTTCTAGTCCCACCAGGACCCTATCCTCAAGCTGATCCCAACTCAAGGGTGTCCGACACGGTCGCCCATAAAGGAACTCAAAAGGCACCATCTTAATGGTGCTCTGGTAACTGTTGTTATAAGCGAACTCTACTAGAGGCAAGAATTCCTCCCAACGTTTTTGTTGGTCCATCACGTACATGCGCAACATGTCTTCCAAGGTTTGGTTCATACATTCTATCTGTCCGTCCATCTCTGGGTGATACGCAGTACTAAAGTTAAGTTGAGTTCCCAAGGCCTCTTGGAAACTCGTCCAAAATCATCCAGTAAACACTGATCCTCGATCAGATATAATCCTCTTAGGCATGCCATGCAGCCTCACAATCTCACTGATGAAAACTCTCGCTATTTCAGGTGCCTGATACGTCGTATGCACATGAATAAAGTGAGCACTCTTCTTCAGAGTGTCTACTACTACAAAAATCGAGTCGTGTCTCCTTGTCGTCAGTGGCAATCCAACAATAAAATCCATCGAAATAACTTCCCATTTCGATTCCGGAATGGCATGTGGTTGAAGTAATCCTAACGGGTGTCTATGTTCAACCTTTACCTACTGACACTCTAGACATCTAGCCACAAAGTTGACTATGTCGGCCTTCATTCCTTTCCAAAATAATAAGGGTTTAAGGTTTGCCCTCATCTTCGTAACTCCCGGGTGAGCCATGTAAACTGCTCTATGAGCCTTGCTTAGGATCAACATCCTCAACTCATCATTTGGCGGTACATAAATCCGACCTCTAAACCTCAATAACCCATCGTTATCAAAAGAAAATCCCTCATATCGTGGTACCATCATTGTGTTTTGTCCGATAAAATCCTCGACTTCTTTGTACCAGTCATCATCACGCTATAAGGTGAGAATATTCTCACGTAGATTCGTCTGAAGAGGCAACACCGAAAAGATGCGTGGTCTCTGACTCAAAGCGTCAGCCACTCGGTTCAATTTTCCCTTTATGTAAGTAATCTCGAAGTCGTACTCGCTAAGCAATTCCGACCAATGTAGTTGTCACGCGTTCATGTCGCTTTGCATGAAAATGTGTTGCAGACCACAATGATCAGTCTTTAATTCAAATTTTCATCCAACAAGGTAGTGTCTCCAAACCTTCAAGGAATATACGATGGCTAATAACTCCAAATCGTGCGTCGCGTAGTTCTCCTCATGCCTTCTCAGCTTCCTCGAAATGTAAGCAATCACTCGTCCGTCTTGCATCAAGACTCCGCCTAAACCTTCCTTAGATGCGTCAGTGCATACCAAGAAGTCCACATCCATGTCAGGGACCTTTAGTATCGGCGCTGTCGTCAACAACTCCTTAAGCCTCTAAAATGATTCCGCGCATTTCTCGGTCCAGGAAAACTTCTTGTTTTTCTTCTGCAATTCCGTGATAGGATTTGCTATCTTATAAAATCCCTCAACAAACCGTCAATAGTATCCTTCTAAACCCATAAAACTACACACTTCTGTGACATTCGTCGGTGTAGGCCATTCCATAATAGCCTCAACCTTGGCTAGATCCACGGTGATACCTTCGTCGGAGATGACATGCCCTAAGTAGTGAATCCTCGATTGATAAAAAGAGCATTTGGACAACTTCCCATACAAATTGTGTTCTCGTAAACATTGTAGTACCAAGCGCAAGTGCTCGTCATGCTCCTCCATCATCCGAGAGTAGATCAAATATCGTCAATGAATACTTGGACGAACTTGTCCAAGTACTCGCGGAACACCCCGTTCATCAAACTCATGAATACCCCTGGGGCGTTTGTCAGTCCAAATGGTAGAACATTAAACTCGTAATGTCCAAATCTCGTCTTAAAGGCGGTCTTAGGGACGTCATCCTCCTTGATCTGTAACTGGTGATACCCTGATTGCAAATCGATCTTGGAGAACACCGTCACACCCTTCATTTGATCGAACAGATCATCAATTCTTGGTAAGGGATACTGATTCTTGATCGTAGCCTTGTTTAGTTGACAGTAGTCAATGCAAAGCCTCCATGATCCATCCTTCTTTTGTATGAAAATAACTGGTGCACCCCACGGTGACACACTAGGACGTATCAGTCCCAGGTCCAACAACTCCTTCAGATGCATTTTCAACTCTTGCAACTTTGGGGTCGACATCCGATAAGGTGTTCTTGCTATCGGTTCGGTCCTCGGTTTCAGGTCTATGGTAAACTCCAATTCCCTTTCCGGTGGCATCCCAGGTAACTCCTCTAGAAACACGTCCGCAAACTCCTTCACCACCGGAAAGTGTTCTAGACCTTCTGCCACTCCCTTTTCGTTTAGCGCAAGGATCGCATAAAGCTTTCACCCCTTGCGCATACTCTTCTGTAATTGTAAGGAAGAGACAAACCTCAGGGAAACTCCCTGGTTTCTTCCTACAATCACACGTCTCTGTCCTTCGTCATAAACCAAGCTCAACTGTTTCATCTTACATTTGAGTATCACCTCATGCGATTCCAACCAATCCATACCGATCACGACGTCATAAGATCCTAAGATCGTGACGTACAAGTCGACCCTCGTGACAAACTCTCCCAAGTTAAGGGCACATCCCATAACCTTTCCTCCAACCTTCTGTTTGGCTCCCGAAGCCATCTCCACGAAGCTAAACTCATCCTGTTCGACTGCCTTAACCTTAATCCATTTTAGCGCTGCACCAGAAATGAAACTCTCAGTAGCACCTGGTTCTATCAAAATACTAAGGGTCTGGTCAGCGATAGTACCTGTCGTCTCGAGCACAGTCGACTGGTGCTCTGCCTGGCAGTTATTCACCGCTGCATGAATTCGATGGGCCTTGCCCATATCTCCCACTGTAGTGGGTCCGGCTGATCTGGACGCCCTGGTCCTCTCCAAAGGATAGTCGCGCTGGTAGTGTGGCTCCCCACATGTCCAACACCCCTTCTTCGGCCTGGTAGTACTGGTACCCGAAGTAGAAGATGACTACCCACTGGACTGAAACCCTGGTCTGTTCTGCTAAACAAGCCTAAACTGTTGCTGCTGCTGGTGCTGTGGTCCTCGATAAGGTGTTCGTTGCTGAGGCGGCGGTCATCGGGGTGTGGCAAAAGTGGATCCCCTCTAGAAGCCACGATATCCCGGCGTATGTCTCGCTGGTGTTTGATGCTACGGTGTACCAGATGAACCCTGCCCGGCTGGTCTCGCTGGAGTCCTGGTCTGACCCCCACTGATAAGCTCCTCCTCTGCTATGAGGGCCTTTTAGACAACATCATGCAAGGTTTGAGGCATCAATATCCTAACCTTTGCATGTAGGTTGTCGTTAAGGCCAAACACGAACCTGTTGACTTTGAGCTTCTCAGTGTTAAGGTGCGGAGCATACCGGAGAAGCTTCATCAAATGTGCCTCATCCTCGGGCACCGTACGACCTCCCTATCGTAATGCATTGAACTCATTGAGCTTATGCTCAATGAATTCCTCTGAAAGGTACCTCTCTCAGAACTGTTCCTCAAACAGTTCCCATGACACATCTTTAACGGCCATGTTCAGCTGCGGAAGGAGCGTCTTCCACCATAGAAGAGCGCTCCCCTTCAGTTGAAATACCGCCATGCGGACCTTCATGTTCGAGGTATAATCGTGAAGTGCGAAGCACATCGCCATATTCTCCAACCATGCCTCGGTGGCGGCGCCATCCAGGGCACCAAAGAACTCGAGAAATTTTACCTTCTTGAGTTCACGGTGAATGCTACCTGTAACGGTCGGTGTGCGCGGCAGAACCTCAGCGGGTGTCGGGGCCCTGGCCTTGTCTCTGTCCAATCGGATGATCAGTGCCTCAGACATGCGCTGAAAAGATCTCATCATCTCAACAACGTCACCAACTTCTATCTGCTCCTGTCCGAGAACCTGCTTGCCTCCTTGGGGGTTAGACCCCTTAGGCGTGGATTCTATTG
Source organism: Picea engelmannii (assembly GCA_009831015.1). Taxonomy (NCBI): domain Eukaryota; kingdom Viridiplantae; phylum Streptophyta; class Pinopsida; order Pinales; family Pinaceae; genus Picea; species Picea engelmannii. The sequence goes on from ML823643.1 coordinate 15,010, forward strand.
GAGACGTCACGCCTCCTCCCCTAGCACCCCGTCATCTGCCTCCGTGGTGTCCTCTAGCCATGATTACCTGCACACACACAATCAACTTGATTAGCAACAGTATAAATCAATCTAATCATGTCCATGAAAGTCGTAGCGAACCCCAATCTGCGGGTCGAACCGGCTCTGATACCATATGTAACGACCTCCTCGTTACGACAACAACTCTGATAACAGGTGCAATTTTTTTTGTGTTTAAGGTGTGTGCGCGTGTGTAGAAGTAATAGACACACTTGACTCTACGTTACCACTCGACAACCAACAAGACACAACCACGATGTTCATCACAAGAAGACGGAAGGCACACAACGAGTAACTACAAGCAATAAACGACCCTAGACACAAGGCGCACAACGCAAACATTTAACGACATACTAGGTTATGCACAGTATGAACACAGAGGGAAGAATCCATGGTAGTAGATTTTACTATTTCTGCACAGGAAAGCAGGGCGTTTAATCTTAGTTCTCTGCTCTGGAGAGAGAGAAGGTCAAATAGGCTCCTGGCCGACTGCTCAGGCAAAAACTAGTAATCTTCGTCAGGTGTGTCGCAAGAGTGGAAACCCTGCCTTTAAAGGGCCCGAGACTCTTGATACGGCACATAATTCTTTACACAAAATAATCACACACAGACTTATATACTAGGCTACAAGGAGGTGTCTACATCCCACCCGACACAACTGACCCCATACTCAAATGACTCAACCAAGTACAACAATAATTAAACGCATGACCGCAACCTCTATGGAAGGCGAAAGGCAGAAGGATTCAGACAACGACCCACCAAGTTCAGCATGATATAAATGAACACGAAACCTCATTTACTAAATCATAATACTCTATGGGGCTTAGTTCAAGGAACCCCGATTTTATAATCATCATTAACTAAATATTCAATAGCATTATGATAAGACCACAAGGCCATTATATTCATATGATATCTAACACTAAAATCACATTTTAGTTTAAATGGTTTTAACATTACTCTTGCATAATTCAACGATATAATGCAATGGCATTACTCCTTACACATCACCATAACATTAATTTACAGTAAGGTACTAAGGCCATAATCCAATGTTACCATAACCTTGCAAATTAGATAGCAAACAATAATACAATTATAGGTTAACTAACTCGAACAATAACTTTTTATTTATTACAAGAACATTGATAGACATAATTCAAGACTATATGTTAAAAATTCATCACCCCTATGCTTTGCAACCACCACCTAATACAAGGAGTTTCCTTCCTTAATTGAATTCATAAAGTAATTCCTTCCTTAATTGAATACATGAGGCCATTCCTCATTCCACATAAATAAGCATGATAATTTATTATTATTAGCGTAAGTACTACTTTGCCCTAACATAATGATCAAAACTTAACCATTTCCTACCCTTCCTAACCTTATGATAATGGTAAAATAAAGGACATTATTATTACAGGAAATGAAAGAGGGAGACATTACTAAATAAAGAACCCAATAACATTCCAAATAAGAACTGAATAGCATTACTGAATCCACTTGTTTGCATTAATCATATTCGGAAGGAAAATTAAAAACATGAAAAAGCACTTAGGTTTAGTTGTATGAATGACCTTCACACTTAGTGAGTTTTATCTTCTATAAGGTTTTCTTTAACCTTGACCTTTGACCTTGATAGTAAAAGGAATAAAATCTCTCTTTAGTGAAGAATTAAATGATTAAAGTCAACAACTATGAAGCACACTAAAATGATTGTAGGAAATGAATTACAATTTAGAAGTGCAATAGTGAAGTATAACTTTATCAATAAAACGATTTTACCAAATGAACTGCAATTTAGAAATGCAATTGTAAAATAAGTCTTTTTGTTTTTTTTTTTAGAATAAAATGCATAGGAAGTGGAGATGTTTCTAAGCTAATGCTGCTATTAAATAAAGCTGCAATTACCTAATCGTTTAATAAATAACCATTTATAATAGTTAAATAACAACTAAATAGATAACTTTAAAATCGATACATTGCATTTAACTAACCGATAATTAAAACTCATAAGATCATGAGGTAACTGCTGCCAGGAAGCTAGGATTTAGGAAGGTAGATGGAATTTAAATTTAAATAAGGTGGATGGCTTGGGACTGTCACCGACAAGGAGAGATCGCCAATTTCTAAAAAGAGAAGGCTTCCTTTAAGGCTATCTAAGGGACCCCAGCTATCAGTTGTAACTAAAATTCGCCCAGCTCCCACCCACGACCGTTATCTTATCGATCCAGTGCCCAAGGGGAAAAACGCGGATGTGTTGGAGGTCATTACGACGAATATTTAGGTAAGGAAAATTTAGTAATGAAAGCCTGCCACTCCAAGTCTATTAACGGTGGCCATCCACTCGAGAGTAGTGTGGCCTTCGCTGAGCCAACCGAACCCAAATAAGAGTCAAATCTGATTTCAGGATCAAACGCCAAGGTACAAAAAATCGCAATCAGACAGTGGTTCGGGAAAGTCATACGAAAAATTTCAAAGAGTGATCAGTCATGAGGGTGGTTGTTACCAGAGCTGGTTCTCATACCCAACGCTACCACCATGCACCCGAAAACGCAGAGGTTTAAGTCAATAAAAATGCAAATAGAGGTTAGCAAAACGCAGGGATGGTTATCATAAAACGCAGACCTAAAAAAAACACAGGAATCCACATGGGAATCGCCGGAATGATTTGCAGGACCGAACTGTCAATGTACTCAGCAAAATTTGCAGCAACAAGGTAAAACGAAATGCCAGAACGATTTTTCAAGAACAGAAAGACAATGCACTCAATGAAATTGCAACAAACTCAGAAAAAAAATGAAAACTCAGAGAATGTATAATCGTTAAATACACAGAGAAGTACAACCAATATGCAGAGAAATTATAGCCATAAAAACGCAGAGAAGGGTAATCCCCCATTTGCAGAGAGGGTAAGACTCAGCGCAGAGTTTAAATGGTTGAAATGCATGGGTAACGTTTGTTGAGATGGGTAACCCAAAACATAGAGATTACAACGGAGAAAACAGAGTTCAGGTGGATGGGAAAGCATGGGTGTATCCTCCACCATATCGCACAGGAAAAATAAACACAGAGCAGATGTAAATACTACCAACACGCTATCCCTTATCCAACACAAACGCAGAGAATATCACTGGAAAAAAAAACGCAGGGAATTTAACCCAACATCGCAGAGAAATTCCTCTATGAAAGCGCAGGGAATTTAAACTATAAAACGCATGCAGATCTAACCATATATCCAATGCTTTCTACTCTACCAGAAATATAATCATACTGTAGCCTTTCGCCCGCTTCGGAAGACGTCCCGCGCTCCGTGCCACTCCAACTCGCCGACCGTAGAGACCTCACCGGTACCTCCCAGCCAAACGCTAGGGGTACTCTACTTCCCCCTTAGCCCCCCGAGCCGAAAAGGGGCCACACAAGATCCAAAAGATAAGTCTAGCTTCTCAGTTCGCCTCGCAAGGCTGAGCTACCACTCCAATCCGAGTTGAGAAAATCCCAACTCCTCATAAGCAATCAATCAAGCCACAATCCGGCAGCGTAACGTTACGCTTACAACCCCCCCCCCCTTGCCCTAAATCACATTTCATTTAAGTTTTAATGAAAACCCTCTAAAAATTCTCTGTCTTACAAGTGTCACTCATCCCCCACGTTTCTCCAAAATTATTTTCTTTAAATTTATCAAAAGGCTCATTTCCCTATTTTTATTATTCCCTTTCTCTTTTTTTTTTTTTCAAGTTAGGAAATAATTTATTCTTTGCAAAATTTTAAAACCATTAGTTTTAATTTAATTCTTACCCTCATTATTTACCCCAACAATTTTATGAAGACCTAACTATAACTTAAGTGGGTTTTTGTTTGAATTTTTATTATTATGCTAGGGCCTTTTTCTTTAAGGTTACACTAAAATTTTTACCCTAGAAAAGTCTTAGGCTTAGGACTTAGATTCTGAGCTAGGCGACAATTGGTTAGGGAAGTTGTTTAAGGATTTCTTAAGGCGTTAATGTCTTAGGGCAGTCTAGGTTTATTTCTTCCTCACATCAGTGCGACGTGCCCTTCAGGATGCACTACGTGCTCCAAGGGTTCCACTCGCCTCGTTCATTTCTTTTACGCAACGTGCCCTTCAGGATGCACCACGTGCTCCAAGGGTGCCACTCTCTTCTTGTGTTTCTTTTGCACGACGTGCCCTTTAGGATGCACCACGTGCTCCAAGGTTGCCACTCGCCAACTTGACTGATTGGTAGACATTTATAACCTCTGGAGTCAACACTCCGCCAGGTGAACTTGTGGGATACTAAGGGCTCTAAGGAATAAGGCCCCCGCCTCATTGCGCGCCCCTTAGAATCATCATGAGCGACTATCGCAGTCTGCCCTCACGGCATCGTGGATCCTCTCGAACTAGGTAATCGTTAACCTACAGCTCGAGCCACGACGAGAGTTCTAGTAGGCTGTGGCAGGGCTGTTGTCCACACCTCTCCCTCAACCTCTCTGGAAATCGTGTGTGGCCCCTTTAATCCATATGTGAGTCTGGTCGGCAAGCTATAGTCAGCCTGCATCATCAACAATCGTGTCAGAACATGTCAATCATCAAATCATCAAATCAATGAAATATCACAGTAAATAAATCAACCCAATTATCACACTCCCTGACTCAATCCGGAGTCCAAGGGGTTCCACCGATGCCTCTACATCATCAAGGTCCAAAACCCTGCACACTCAATAAAACTGAGTCAATATCACCTGTCTACATCAAATAGTAAAACCTCATGTCGTCTATCATAATGAATCATAATCAAGTATAAATGTTTTAACATCAGAAAAGTCCAGATCACTTGCAAGCAAGTGTCCTCAAATAATAAGTTTTTTCAGTGCGCCAGAGCGGGATGTTACATTAATAGTGTCAAAACTGTAAGGAAACAACAGTTTCTAAAATTCCAACTGTACCTTTCTTTCACATCCTCTACACATGTTGATTTTATCTTTTGTTATGTTTGAATCTATACATGCATCTTCTATTTGATTTTGAATTTGTTCAGTAACCCATTCTAGAGTGCAATCTTTACCCCATTCCCCAAGTAGATCACTGGGAAGTGGAGTGTTCCTTGGGCTGGATCTCTTAAACTGTCTCCTTGCTTCTAACACTTATTCTTTCTTTTTATCATACAAATCAATACATTTGTTCATAAATCCCATGTGGTACATAATGAACTTGTTGAGTATTGGACTTTTGTCTACACCTATTACATGTCAACATGTTTATTTCAAACTCCAAATGTTATTAAGTTAATTTAACAAATAAATTACAAAGAAAATTAATGATTGCAAGGAAAACAACCACATTAATGATCGTGAATTTACTTACTAATTTCTACTTGAACACCATTAGATTGTGGTTTTTATCCATCAATAATATCTGATGCTCGTTCTTCATCCCAGAAGCGTGGCCCATCTTCAAAATCCTTACCAAGGAATTCACATAGGAAGAAAAATGATTCATTCAATACACACCCTTCAGCCATACAACCCTCTGGATGTGCCTTTTGTTGGACATATATTTTTAGAGTTTTCATATACCTCTCAAAGAAAAACATCCACCTCATTGATACGACACCTACCAATTCAATGTCATCGACTAGGTGTATAAGTAAATGGACTTGTAGGTCCATGAAACTTGTAGGGAGGTCCTTCTCAAATACACATACAATTTCTGCAATTTCCTTCTTCCATTTTGGTACTTCACATTCATGGATCTCCTTTGAGGTTACCCACCTATTATAAGAATAGTAAATTAGTATGAACCTTTAGTGAAAAATTAAAATGAAATATAATATCTCTATGTCTCTCACGCATGAGCATTTCATACCACATACCTTGTAAATGCTAACAATCGACTTATGGAATTCCTTAAGTCAACGGTAAGACATGAATCCCCCCTAATTTCCAATGGCATTATATGCTATCAAACACATTCATCATAGTTCATTAGTAATTTTTCACAAAACAAAATATCAAAATATATTTAGTACTAAATCAATGTTACCAGTAAAACTTAAATGATGATATATAATACCTTCAGAAAATTATGAAAATCATGTGTTTTAAATCCTGTGATATGTCCATCAACTGTAAAATCTATATCCAATGATGACCCATATCCAGTAGATGTCCTTATTGAACGAATGGCATTTTTTAGTTGGTCTAGCTCTCTTTTTTTCAAAATCCATGGAGCTTATGCATATGTTTCATTTTCCCTGTTTAGCCACAAATGTCTTCTATCAAATTTGGTACGCGAAAGAGCAATATCTCTCCTCGAAGACAAGGTGTCCTTATCTTTGCTTGATATATGTCGAAATATAGAATCTGGGACATTTTTGAAGATACGCATAGGATCTAATAGGTGAGATATTAATAGATCTTTCCAGTAAGGGAGCTCATAAAATATGGATTTCCTTTTCATTCATTCTGGCATATTAACTACAACTTGTTCTGGTTCTTCAATTGAATCACCCCGATCAAAAAAATCCTCCCAACCTTTCAATTCAACATCTTCATACTTATTAATCCAATCACCTGAACCCATAATCATAGGAGGGCCTCTATTTTCAACTTTTCCATCCAATTGATTCTTTAGACAATTTCTAAACTTATGATCTGTTGGTAGAAAAACCCTGTTGTTTGCGTAAATAAATTTATGTAGATATTTAGAATACCTCCCTTGAAATTGATCTACACATCTTGGACATGCAAATATCCCCCTTGTTTGAAGCCCTGCAATTCAATAAGTAATGTTAATAACATTATAATAATAGTATAAAAGTAAGTATGAAAGTAAATTATGAGTGTGAATACGTAAATATTTTATCTTACCAGAACAGACACCAAGTCTTGGGAAATCATGAATATTCAAACATAGTACACCATACAACATGAATGACCTATTTGATGGAGGACGTGATATGTCATACATTCTTATGCCTTTCCATAGTAGTTGCATGTCATCAATAAAAGGCGCAATATAAACATCCATATTTTTAACTTGTTGTTTTCCTGGAACAATGAGAGTCGACATAAGGTGCTCCTTTATAACACTCATCCATGGGGGAATATTGTATACTATCAATCCGACTGGCCAAACACTATAATTTGAGTTGAGGAAAGAGAATGGGCACATTTCGTCAATTGCAAGACCAAACCTAATACTACGTGGTTCATCTCTGAATTTACGTGGCCATTTTTCCTCTATGTGTTTAATTACTTTGGAGTCGGTCGGAATTCGCATGAATTGATATTTAATCATGTTTTTTGCATTCCATTCCATCAATTGTGCAAGTGAATTGCAACGAAACATTCGTTAAATTCTAGGTGTAACTGGCATGTGATGTAAAACCTTTTTTGGAACTGTAGGACCTTGTACATTTGTACGATATCTGTTCTCTTTGCATACAAGACATTCTACCTCGTTTTGATATTCACCTCTGTATAAAATGCAATCATTTTTACATGAATGAATTTGTTTATATTCAATCCCTAACTCATCCAACAACTGACGTGCTTCTCTGCAAGTTGATGGAAACACATTCTCTTCAGGGAATATTTCAGTTTGTAGTGCCCTATAAGATTTCTAGAGATTAAATCAATTAAATGTTTGACTTATGATGAACATGTTTGATATGTCAATCTACACTACTACTTTTTATATTGTTTTATAACATCCCATTAAATAAATATAAACGTAGTTGATGAATGTTTACAAATTATGTACACCAATTGACAATGCAAAGTAAGAAATACATTTCAACTCACTTCAGTAGGGTAGTGAGTCCTTTGTCTGACCAACCAAATAGTGATTTTATTTCTAATAATATCAATGTGCATGCAATTTTTTAGGTTCTACTTGCACCCGATCTGAACACGGGTGTCTTTGCAACTTGCTTGATTGAGTCTGTTTGGCCAAGGCCCACATGACTACACTATCCAAAAAAACTCGACACGGTGTTCTTGAAAATCGACCTCCTCTTCAGAATTTGCACAATGCCTCATTGACCAAAACCCTAGTGTTGGAGATACTCCAACAAATGGTTTTCCAGTCGAAGGAATGATAGAGTAAGAGCCCCAATAGTTGAAACCCAGTGCTACGGATCCAATGCAACTAACAGTTCGTGCATCCGAGTCTCGGTTTGAGTTTTATTGATAGTTGAAACTCGCCTCCTCAGGCCATTCAAGGCCATTTAAGTAATCCATCGAAGTCAACGGTTCCTTAATCTGAGTCTTGGTTTTCATTTTATGCCCAGTTGCAAGTCGCATCCCAAACAATTTCAGAGACTCTTGGCCAATTCCTCCTCAGAGAATAAAAACCTAACGGAGCAACATTTTTGAGTTTCGTGAGATGTTGCAAGCTTGTTTAGGCATGGACTAGGTGACCACATTATCTATCTGCTCATGAGGGACGGTTTCATAAATTGGACCCCTTAATCCAAATGTTGCATTGCTTCAAACTGAGAAAAACACTAATTCACAAAATCAATGAGTAGAGCAACTTCCGAGGCATGGAACCCGAGAGTGAGGGTTTCTCTAGCTGAAATCCTATCCTAGTAATCCATCGAATTCAATGGTTCCTCTTGCAACTAGGCATAAAAAGAAAACGGAGACTCAGGGACTCTTGTCCAATTCCTCCTCAGGGCATAAAAACCTAACGGAGCAACATTTTTGAGTTTCGTGAGATGTTGCAATATTTTTTAGGCATGGACTATGTGACCACATTGTCCATCCACTCTTGAGGCATGGTTTTATAAATTGGACCCCTAAATTTAAATGTTGCATTGCTTCTTACTTAGCAAAACCCTAGCTCTCAAAATCGATGAAAACAACAACTTACAAGGGATTGGACCCAGGACTGAGGGGTGCTCTAGCTGAAATCCTATGACAGAAATCCAACGGAGACAATGGTTCCTCAATATGAGTCTTGGGTTTCGTTATATACCAAGTTTCAATTCGCATCCCAAACCATTTCGGGGACTCTTGGCCAATTCCTCCTCAGGGCATAAAAACCTAACGGAGCAACATTTTTGAGTTCCATGAGATGTTGCAAGCTTGTTTAGGCATGGAATAGGTGACCACATTATCCATCCGCTCATGAGGTGCAATTTCATAAATTGGACCCCTTAATCCAAATGTTTCATTTCTTCAAACTGAGAAAAACACTAATTCTCGAAATCATTGATTAAAGCAACTTCCAAGGCATGTCACCCAAGAGTGAGGGGTTCTCTAGCTGAAATATTATCCTAGTAATCAATCGAATTCAATGGTTCCTCAATCTGAGTCTCAATTTTCTTTTTTATTCCCAGTTGCAAGTGGCATCCCAAACCATTTCAGGGACTCTTGTCCAATTCCTCCTCGGGGCATAAAAACCTAACGGAGCAACATTTTTTAGTCCCGTGAGATGATGCAATCTTGTTTAGGCATGGACTATGTGACCACATTGTCCATCCGCTCCCAAGGCATGGTTTTATAAATTGTACCCCTAAATCCAAATGTTGCATTGCTTCTTACTGAGCAAAACCCTAGTTCTCAAAATCGATGAAAAAAACAACTTACGAGGGATTGGACCTGGGAGTGAGGGGTGATCTATATGAAATCCTATGCTAGGAATCCAATGGAGATGACAGTTCCTCAATCCTAGTCTCGGTTTTCATTTTATTCCTAGTTGCAAGTCGCATCCTAAACCATTTTAGGGACTCTTGACCAATTCCTCCTCAGGGCATAAAAACCTAACAGAGCAACATTTGTTAGTTTTGTGAGATGTTGCAAGCTTGTTTAGGAATGGAATAGGTGACCACATTATCGATATGCTCACAAGGGATGATTTCATAAATTGGACCCCTTAATCCAAATGTTGCATTGCTTCAAACTGACCCAAACACTAATTCTCGAAATCAATGAGTAAAGCAACTTCTAAGGCATGGCACATGAGAGTGAGGGGTGATCTAGCTGAAATCCTATCCCAGTAATCCATTGAAGTCGACGGTTCCTCAATCCGAGTCTTGGTTTACTTTTTATGCCTAGTTGCAAGTCACATCCCAAACCATTTCCGGGACTCTTGGTCAATTCCTCCTCAGGTAATAAAAACCTTAAGGCAAGACATGACATAGCATGGAAAGGAAAGGCATGATATGAAAAGGAATGATATGGAAAGACAAGGCATGGAAAGTGAATGCAAGGCATGACATTGCAAGGAATGGTATGGAGGGCCATGGCATGGAAAGGCATACCATATGATAGCAAGGCATGGCATGGCATGGCATGTCATGGCAAGGCATGGCATGGCATGGCAACACATGGAAAGGCAAGGCATGAAAAGGCAATCCATGGCATGGAATGGAAACACATGGAAAGGCAAGGCATGCAAAGGCAAGCCATGGCATGGCATGGCATGGAAAATTATGGCATGGTACGGAATGGCATGGCAAGGTAAGGCAAGGCAATACACCTTGACACCCTTTATTATATTTTTGTCATAATTTTCAACCCTTTAGGGCTTGATGTATTGAATTTTTTCTTTGGAAGGATTGACATTTGGATGTGCTCTAGTTGAATGAGTATCGAGAGCATATTCAAAATTACCTATAAACTAGTTAATTCTCAAAGGACCTTTGAAGCATATTACAATGGGCCAAAATGTACTAGAAAAATATTCATTTGTGAAATACAAGAGAAGAATATGTATAGACCAATTAACTCTCAAAGGTTTTTTATAGGCAACCATAATCATATATAGCACACAATGGAGAGGGTTGGCACTTACGGTTATGTAATAGAATTTACAATTGATAGTTAACATGTATAACACATTTTTTTACGATCTTTACTAATGTTTATTGGAATTGTTGCATGTTTTACAACATTGGAATGACTTCTTATTTGTAACTTATTTGAAATTTTATTATGGTATGTGCACTATGATATGATGCAATATGATTATGGTTTCATTTCATATGTTGTAATATTAGAAATATAACACAAAAATTACATATTGCATGAAATAAATAATAACTTTTCATTTTGAATGTTCTTTTTTGCAGAACACGGGTCTTCCAGAAGATCCAGTTGATCCTCATGAGATTGATCCAGATTACACTAGCATATTTGGGCCATTTTGCGATGGTTGTTTCGACACTATTGCAACGTTATGTCGTTGATATGGCAGCGAATCTGGAGTCTTTGAAACGTCGTTTTATGTGATGTGGCATTTTCGGCGAACTTGATCAAATGTCGCAAAAGAGACAATATAGACAAACAATGTGAAGCCAACTTTTCGTCTAAATTGCGACAACAACTTTTATAGAAAAAGCAACGCATCAATAGAAGTTGTTGCCGCATATGTGACGACAACTTTTCATTTTTTATATAGCTAAACCATCTAATCAATAGAACTTGTCGTCGCCTATTCGACAACAACTTTTTGTTGTTTCTGTAGCTAAACCGATGCATCAATAGAAGTTGTCGTCGCCTATTTGACAACAACTTTTTGTTGTTTATGTAGCTAAACCAACACATCAATAGAAGTTTTTGTCACCTATTCAACAACAACTTTCTTTGTTTATATAGAAAAATCATTGCATCAATAGAAGTTGTCGTCGCATAGGCAACAACAGATTTTCGTTGTTTATATAGCAAAACCGTCACATCAATAGAAGTTGTCGTCGCATAGGCGACGACAGCTTTTCGTTGTTTATATAGAAAAAACGTCGCATCAATAAAATTTGTCATCGCATAGGCGACGAAAACTTTTCGTTGTTTATATAGCAAAATTGTCGCATCAATAAAAAATTTCGTCGGATATGCGATGACCAAAATTTATTTAGAAAAAAAAAATATTTTGGGCATCAATTTTGATATTAATAATAATATTAAATCCCAAAGGGTATTGCATGAGCCCCGTATTGATTTCACAAATCCTTGGGACTTCTTTGATGGAGCTTTTCAAGGCTCTCCAAAAATGTGTGGGGATGGATTCATACTCTTTTTAGATCATTACCACTTCTTCTCCTTAAAATATGGAGCATGACTAGGAGCAAATAACATGGTTGAATTCTACACCCTCTAGATGTTGATGAAAGTGGCACTTGAAATAAATATTAGGTGTTTGCAAGTTCTTGGAGATTTTAAGTTGTTGATGGATTGGGATAATGGAAAATTTAATATTACATATTTGGTCTTGTAGCCAATCATGGCACTATGCTTGGAGAAAAAATATGTGTTCGAGGAGGCCTCATTTTTCCATATCTACATGGATTTTAATAAAAAAATAGGATATGTTGTAAAAATAAGCCATCATGCTACAAGGATCCTTGTGGAATGTGAATACAAGGACAATGCTCTACTAGAAGCTACTAAATTGTCTATGGTTTGATGTTTGGTTGATAGGTCTTGGGGTAGATATAGAATTATGTTTTCTTGGAGGTTAAAGACGATTCTAGTTATGTTAGGTTTTGTCTAGATTGATTTTGTATGGCTATGTACGAATCATATATGGATCTCTTTTGGAAGA
>ML823643.1:57032-69413 GCA_009831015.1 Picea engelmannii
TACCACACAAAAAACCACTTTCCTCAAAAATTTACCATTTTTTCCTGTTTTACCACGTCCTCTTCCAGATCGTTTTTTGGGAAAACGGAGATGGATTTTAAAAATTCGAGAGAGTTTTTTTCTCAGAACGGGCTGAGGAACAAAAACCTTTTTCAGTTTTTGCAACGGAGTTACGAGCTGGGAGAATAGAATACATCTTCGAGGCCTATTTTTCCATATTTTCAATTTTCCGTTTCAGTCCTGATCTTGCAGGAGATGTTACATACAGATGGGGATGAATTTGGCGAAACCGAGGGATGTTTTTGTACATAATATGTCCATATACAATAACCTCCTTCAGTTTTCTCCCAGGTGTCATATTTCAAAATAAAAACGTGTCTGTTCGGACCCATGTTTCACAGAAAACCGGTCTGTTTTTCATGGCAGAAAACTCCAAATTTTGTGGGAGTGGTGGCTATTTTTGGCCAAGGTGGTTAAACCGACTTCCGAAACTAATTGGGATGGTCTATCTTATTTATCCAGATGATTTTAATGTAAAAGGGTTCGACCTGTGAGGTTCCTGGACTGGACTATGGGTTATGTATGACCAGAAGACCTTCTTCTTCTCTGTAATTTTGAGATGAGCAATCAGCAATGAACATGTTTTCTTTTACAAGATTCCTGTGTGGTGATATTGGTGGTGTCTTGCTCTGTTTAATGTTTTTCCTGTGATCATTATGTTTGTTTTCAGTTCTTATTATCAGAAGGAAAGTAATGGAAGCAGAATTTATTAGCAGATACTCTGCCTCTAAGCTTTTGATGATCTCTATGTTTTATACTAAAGCTTAGTTCAGGAATTCTTAGCTGCTCCTGTCCCTGGATTTTACCTCACCTATTTCTTCCTCCAATCAACGCCATCCATACTTAATTCGATCCAATATTTCCACTACCTTTCCCTGTGAAAGAACTTTGTCCAAATCTGAGAGTGAATCACCTTGTTTAAAGCGCAGACCCCATTTTCCAAATGGCCCTCCTTGCTATTCAAAAACTATCATTTAAAAACACCAACCCATGTTCTTCATAACTAGCCTAATATTCTCTTCAAACAAAGCTATATCATACAGAGAGATCCCTCTCTGAGTCTTGGAGGGCTAGATCCAAGACTCGAAGCGGTTTTGATGTTGCCTCTGTGACTGCCTCACAGCCTTGGGAAAATTACAGAGTGCTAACAGTACCAACTCTTCCAATAATTCTGCAATGTATTGTTCTTGTATTTAGGACATCACAAGCCTTAGCCAAAAAATTCATCCCTAGAGAAATATTACTAGAAAGAATGAGAAATATTACTAGAAAGAATGAACATGAAGATAGAGTTGGATTTAAAAAGAGGTAAAAACCTAGGATGGAATTGCTACTTTTGTAAAGGGTGTAAAAATACTTATAGATAGCTAAGGAACCCTAGAAGAGAAGCCAAACCCTTGTGTAAGGATAAAACCATAAAATAATATATATGAATCCCCATATGTGATGATGAGAAAAATTTGAAACAAATACTGAAGTGAACCCTAAGAGAGATGATCTAAACAAACTTACAAATTAGTTGTTGTAGTGAGCCCTTGAAGGTGGCTTAAAACTCAAGGATAAAACCATAGGAAACCCTAAACAAGAGATGAATCATGAAACACTAGATCCATGATCCTTTGTGCAACACCTCTAGCCAAAAATATCCAAATCACCTATAGGAAAAAAATCAATTCTAGAAACCCTATCTTTGCAAACCTTAGGGCAATGCCACTAACCAAAAATCTCCAAAGATTGTTGTTGAAAAATAAAATATGGAAACCCTAGTTCCATAGTCACAAAAAGTCATGCCACTAGCCAAAAGGTCTCTAAACCATTGCTGAAAAATCAGATATGGAAACCTAATTTCACAGCCACAAAAAAGTAATGCCATTAAGCAAAAGTTTCCAAACTGTTGCTCAAAAATCAAGTTCGAAACCCTAGTTTTGAAGCCACAAAAAAGTGATGCTACTAGCCCATAGCATGGAACAACTTAAAAAGTGTTGAAATAAATCAACAAGTAAATGCTAGTGATGTGGGAAAACAATATCTTTGTAATTAGTGCATAAAACATGCTCCAACAACACCCAAAAGACATATTTTCCAACTAGTGAATCATTATGAAAAAAAACCCTAATATTCCTCCAATTTGATTCTCTTTTGAATGCCAAAATCATATCTCAATGGCATGAATATCCAAGAAGAAGCCTTAAAAACAAAAATGGAGTGAGTAGGGAAGGTTCACACATGTTTTGATACAATGATGAGATCACAAATAGAAAGAAGGGATTGAATGGAACTAAAACACCAACCCAAAAACTTGTAGTAAAAAGATAACAAACGACACTAAAGAGGTGCATTAGGGATGAACCAAAAGTGTTATAGAGAGAAAAATAGTCCAATCATGAGTGTGCTATACTTGAGATGCACAAATGCACATAAAAGAGAAAATATGTCAACCATAAGAGAACACCAAAAATGTACAGTTCCCAGAGGCTTAACACTTTATACTAGAAAGTCTTATCTCAATGATAAATAAGATGATATTCGAACGGGATTTGAATTGTGTATTTATACACAACTCAAGTAGATCTTCCTAAAAGGAGTTATGGGTCCACATAAGTAGGGCACACTACTTGAGAACCATTTTTTAAATTACTCATTGGCCTAGTCTCTTACCAAACAACCCCTAGCATTGTAATCTAGGGAACCCTTTAACCGTGGCACTGCAGTCAAGGGATGAGAGGTGAAAACTATCGTGGCTACCTGCATGCACTTTGACACTCTATTCAAGGGATGATACAATCTATGGTCATTAATGTAGTCATGGTTATTGAGACACATATCAAAGTTGATTAGGTCATCCTTAACCACACCTAGTTATACAATGTATGGCCTTAGCCATGATTACAAATACACTGATGATACATATGGATGGGTTGTGGCCACATGTACAAATTACTCCAATATTTCCAACAAAACTTTTCTAGGGCATGCTTTGAAATCATGAAGCCACAAAATCAAATCATAGTCAATCAATTAGTGCATAGGGTTAAGATTTGAAATTGAAACCTAGAGGATGTGTTAACACCATATTCATAGAGGGTGTGTTAATACCATATTTGTCTTCATAAATATAGGTGTTACTTTCTAGCATATGTTTGTGGATATTATTTAGGGTGAACTCAAAATTACAAAGTTCACCATTCAACATTGTTGGTACATATATTATACAGGATGGACTCACCATTACAAAATCTATCATTCGACATTGATGGTTTGTGAATACCTTAGCCATATGGGTACCCTGTTGTAGATCTTCGTTCTAGCCTTATCTTTTTTTACAATTGTAATGTATGATTTTTGGAGAGTATTCAAAGATTAGTGTTTTAGGGGGGCAACACATGTTGTGCTAGTTTTAACAAGTTTCTAGTTCTGGTTTCTAGAGATCTATTTTTASAAKTTTTCCARWTTRGGCTATAMRATCTATTTTRGMAATVCTTCCCMRTKCATTARAYGAACATTYARATTTGGCATAYRSATGGGTGGATGAGGAMAATCARATGGACACTTTCAAATTCTTGATTCCACTATTTTTATTAGTTTCTATTTTTAGAAACTTAATCTTTTTAGCAATAGAGGATAGTTTTGGAGATCTAGAATTGAGTTCTTCAAATGAGTACTCTCAGATTTTCAAGATTCACGATCTTGGAAAATTTCTATTATTACAAATTTTATCTTTCTTGAAATTTAAAATTAGGTTTGGATACCCATTTGAGAGATAAGAATAGGGTTCAATTTTTATGAAATTTCAACATGTTTTAGGTCTCAGTCAAACTTGGTCAAACCCAAGGTCTAAAAATATAAGTTTTAATTTTTCAAAGACAGTATCGAGTACAGTATGGGGGTGGAATATGATGACAATTAGAGACTACCAATTTTTGGCCTATTTTTAGCAGTGACATTTTTCAAGAATTGGCGTTAATTTAGGAGACCCAATATTTTGTATAGCACAGGGGTTAAATTTGACTCCATTCCAAGAAGTTTGGTGACCCAGCCGCACCCTCAGGCACGCCCGCTCATAGGATCCTCTCTTCCCTTGGCCCGAAGAGCACCAAGGTTCTTCTATTTCCCTATCGGGAAATCTGCACCCACAACTCCCTTCTTGCGATCCCCCTCTCTTGTTTATCAGGGAATTGGAACTCGTGACTTCGCAAGTCCAATGGTTGAGCACTTTACTCTCGAATCCCCGAGATCCGATACCTCAGTCAACGCTGACCCTTCTCTTTACCCTATCGGAACCTCCCTTATCGCGATTTCGCCACTCGCGATACCAAGCAACTTGTCTTACCAACTCCCGATACCTGATACGCCGAAACTCCGACGCACACATGCGAGTTGACTTTTTCCACTTCCCGTCACTTTTATCGAGATTTTGGGGTTTGCGGGATTGCGAATCCTAATGTCAATGGTTCCGGGACTTTACTTTTCCTGAACTCCGATACGGTGTGCCACCTGTCCTCCACTAACTTCCTGTGGCCCCACACACTGTCCTTCGACTATCGGGATATCATGTATCGCGATATCGCAATTCCTGTTGCAATAGTTTGGAGCTTCGACTCACGAAACTCCAATCCACGATATGTGTGTGAATCTGACGACCCTCATGGTCCTGATCAACAACTCCTCCTCTCCTGAGCTTGGAACCCTTTCGGGAATACGTCGTTGTATCTTTCCTGCACTTTTCCATGATCTAACGTCTCACGGTGATTCGTGAATTCTCCCTGGGGAATTCCGACCGTCTATTTCTTCCACTGAGACTCGCGGAACGATTAAGTGTCCCTCCCCATGGAACTCGTTCGCCTGTCCTTGAAAACCTGCGACACTTCTTGCCAACCTTTAAGGCACAATTTATCTTTGTTGTTCTTTCAACAAACTCGAAGACCTATCCTTCCTGAGCTTTTCTCACATCTTCAAGTTCTTAAAAAGAAACTCCTTGCTCGCACTCCTTGCAGCAAACCTTCAATCACGACTACGTGTTGAAGTCTTCGACTTTGCGCACACTTGCAACATCAATCCTTCAAAGACTTACTCAGGTTCGCAACCCTAAGACTTTCACCTGGCCTGCGCACTCCTTGCATGGCTCCTGTGCCCAACTTCACCTTCGGGATGAATGAGAACAAAGGTTATCTCTATCTAAACCCTCTGTCAACGCACTCCTTGCGGACACTTCAACTGCACTCCTTGTAGAAATCCTTGGCTCAAATAGAGAAACAATTGAAACTCATTCCTTCACCCTTTCAGACTTCAATTCAACCATGAAATCATATACACAGCATGTAAAAGCAAGCGTATAACTGGAAGCAAACATCAATTGAGCATAACATCAATACACAGAGAACAGACACATAACCATGAATTTGAATCAAGCTTCTTCTATTAATTCAAATATCAGTACATGGGTGTTCTTTACATAGCTCTCTGCATGCTCTTGTTCTCCTCCTGCTTCTATTCTATGCTCAGGCTAATGTTACTATGATACAATGAGGGTGTCTATATCTGTTTTCCCTCCAGCTTTCTAAACTATCAAATCTAGAATTAAATTCGTATCTATCTGCATTAACTATTTTAAATTCCGTCTATCTACTAAAGGACGAGAGCTATCTGCTCAAGGTCCATTACAATATACAAGTGCGCCAAATCTTAATGGCTCGTTTAAGTTTCACGCAACAATCCCAAAGTGTTTTCAAAATGTGTGTTGGCTTGTCCATTTGTCCTCCACTTCCGCGTTGGCTCGCTTGATGTGTCAGCGATGCTCCTGCATCATAATCCTCGGCTTGAAAACTTTCGTGGGCTCCTGTCCATGAGCTCCTGCACGGTCTGTCCATGCCTTTGAATCTCTACTTCATTCTCCCAGCTGGCATCTTCAACTGGATGATTCTTCCACTTGAACAGATACTCAAAGTATTGCTTTTGCCTGGTCTTCTTACTCACTCTCTTGTCCAATATGCATTCCATCTGTGGCTTCTCGGGAACTGGCAATTGTTTCATCCACTAGATTACTGGCTCCTCTGTTCCAGTCTCTACTTCTCCAGCCCTGTATGGGTATAAATATGCGACATTGAATATCGAGGATATTTCGATCCCATTCGGTAACTCGATCTCATAAGCATTTTCCCCGAATTTCTTCAAGACCTTACATGGCCCGATTTTCTTCATCTTTAACTTATTGTATGTTCCCCTTGTGAACCTTTCCTTCCTTAAATGTGCCAGAACTAGATCACCAACCTCGAACTGAAGTTGTCTCCGATATTGATCTGCTCTGCGTTTATACTCCTGGCTTGATTTCAACAACCGCTCCTTCACCTAGCTGTGAAGTTCCTTCATCGCCTCAGCGAATTTTTCTGCACTAGCACTGCTAGTAGCAGTCTGTTCTGAATCCCTCAGTTCAGAAACTCCTCTCGACTGCATACCATAAACAATCTGAAATGGACTTTTTCATGTACTCTGATTCACTAAGTCATTGTATGCAAACTCTGCCTGTGGCAATATACTGTCCCAACTGTTGTGGTGCTCTGTCACCAAGCTTCTCAACAAGTCTCCCAGACTTCTGTTAACCACTTTTGTCTGCCCATCTGTCTGAGGATGATAAGCTGAACTAAACATCAAATTAGTCCCCAGCTTTTTCCATAATGTCCTCCAAAAATGCCCTATGAATTTTGTATCCCTGTCTGAAACTATGATTTTCGGCAAACCATGAAGTCGAATGACCTCTTTGAAGAACAGATTTTCGATGTGAGTCACATCGCTGGTTTTCTGGCATGGGATAAAATGTGCCATATTGGAAAACCTATCCACTACCACAAAGACTGAATCAAATCCTCTTTGCGTCCTTGGAAATCCCAATATAAAATCCATGCTTATCACCTCCCATGGCCTCTCTGGTATGGGAAATGGATGATAAAAACCTGCATTCTGCTTCCTCCCCTTTGAATGCTGGAAAATTCTGCATCTATCTACAAATTGCTTGACTTCTGACCACATCCCCGGCCAAAAGTATGATTCACTCAGCTTCGCAAATGTCTTGTCATGACCGAAGTGTCCTGCCAATCCTCCATTGTGCTTCTCCTTTAACAAGTTCTCCCTCATGGAGCATTTCGGAATACACAGTTGATTGCCTTTGAACAACAATCCTCCCTAGATCACGTACTCTATCCATGGGCTTCTGTCTCTGAGAACTGGATTCTCGGCTGCTTCATATGCTTCTGCAAAATCTACATCACCTGCCTACATGTTCCTGAGATCATCAAAACCTAAAGTGCGGACTCTGAACTCCTGCAACAGCAAACACTTCCTGCTCAAAGCCTCAACAACTTTGTTAGCAGTACCAGAAATATGTTTAATCACAAAAGTGAAATTCTGCATATATTCAACCCATTTTACATGTCTCTGATTCAACTTCTCCTGTTGAGTCACAAACTGTAATGCATGGTTATCGCTATATAAGACAAATTCTTTTGGGATCAAGTAATGCCTCCACTTCTTCAGTGCCTAGATGATAGCATAGAATTATTTATCATACGTGGAGTATTTCACCTTTGCCCCATTCAGCTTCTCACTGAAATATGCAATCGGTCTGTCTTCCTGACTCAAGACCGCTCCTATGGAAAACCCGCTTGCGTCACATTTCACTTCAAACGTCTTTTGGAAATTTGACAACACCAAAACTGGTTGTTCCGTGATCTTCCGCTTCAATAGATTGAAGCTCTTCTCAGCCTCTGTTGTCCAGTGAAAAGATTTATGTCTTTTCTTCACTGTGTCCATCATTGTTGCACTAATCCCACTGAAATTCTTGATGAATTTTCGGTAGAAACTAGCCAAACCATGAAAACTTCTCACCTTGAACACATTCCTCGGTGATGGCCAATTTTTAATTACCTCCACCATATATGGATCCATCCTCAACTCATTCGCCGAAATAACAAATCCCAAATAAATGAGTTCTGTCTTCATAAATGAAGATTTCTTCATGTTTATCAACAACTTATCCTGTTGTAGCTTCTTCATTACTGTAGCTAAATGCTTCAGATGTTCTGCCTGTGTCTTACTGAAAATCAGTATATCATCCAGATATACGATGACAAATTTTCCGATGAATTCCCTCAGGACTTCATTCATTAACCTCATGAAAGTACGTGGCGCATTTGTTAAGACAAATGGCATAACAAGCCATTCATACAAACCTTCGTTTGTCTTGAATGCTATCTTCCATTCATCGCCTTCTCTCATGCGAATCTGGTGATATCCGCTTTTCAAATCAATCTTTGAAAAAAAATTTGCTCCACTTAAGCAATCCATCAGATCATCCATTCTTGGCAATGGAAATTTGTACCTAATGGTTATCTTATTAATCGCCCTCGAGTCAGTACACATCCTCCAGCCTCCGTCTTTCTTTGGACTGAGTACTGTTGGAACAGCACACGGACTCAAGCTTTCCCTGACTAACCCTTTGTCCACTAACTCTTGGACTTTCCTTTTAACTTCTTCATTTTCTTGCGGCGTCAATCTGTACGTGGCTTTATTCGGAAAACTAGCTCCTAGTATGAGGTATATATGATGACTCACACTCCTCATCGGTGGCAACGAACGAGGTAATTCGTCCACCATGATGTCAGCAAACTCTTCTAGTATTTCCTGAATTTCCTCTGGTAATTCATCCACTCTTGTGTTAGTCAGAACAATCCTCGGTTTCCTGACCACAAAGAATTGTGGATCTTCTTTCTTCTTAACCTCTGTAAGAAGTTCCTTCCCACTCATGAGAAGTACTATGTTGCTTACTTCCGGCTTCACCTCTTTATCCTTTATTGGAAGCAACATATGGGTTCTCCCATTCTTCTCTAGGGTGTATGTGTTCATTCTCCCATCATGAATCACATTTCTGTCATATTGCCATGGTCTACCCAACAATAAATGGCATACATCCATAGGAATAACATCACACAAGATCTTATCATTATATCCACCTATCTTGAATTCAACCAAGCATTGTTTAGTGACAGTTACCTGGTGTCTTTTTTGTAGCCACGAAACTCTGTATGGGCTTGGATGATTAGTTGTCTCTAGCTCCAGCTTCTCTACCATCTCGGTTGAAACGAGATTATATGTGCTACCGCTATCTACGATAACCTTGCACACCCTATCCTTGGTCTTGCAAGCTGTTTTAAAAAGTCTGGTCCTTTGGACTGAGCTTTCCACCTCTTTCTCAGGTGTTAAGAGAACTTTTCGCATCATGAGCGATCTTCCGCCTTCTGCATCTTCGGCCTCAACATCCCGCCTCTACGCTTCAGTGATGTGAGATTCCTCGATGTCCTTCTTTTTTTCTGGACACTCGTAAGACTTATGCCCATTCTTCCCGCATGTGAAACATGTGATGACTCCACCTCTTCCTCTTCCTCTACCTCTAGTACGAGGAAAAGTGTTGTTGTCAACATATCCTCCGCTATGTTCATTATGTTGTCTGCGTTGTTCAACATATGGCCCTCTCTGTGAGGTTCCAACTCTTTCAACTTTACCCCGAGGCTTCTTCCATTCCTCCTTGGGCTTCTGATATTTGTCCTGGGCAACTACTTTACCTCTGGGCTGATTCCTGCCTCGGCCCCTCTGACTCTGTTTTCGGATCAGCTTCTCTTCTACTTTCAGAGCCATCTGATAAGCATCTTCCACCGTTCAGATGGTAACCATGCTCATATCATCTTGGATATCATATCTAAGGCCGTTCATGTATCTGGAAACTTTCTCATCATCACTCTCTCGATGACCTGCCCTGATGTTCAGTCGATAGAATTCCTCCGTATATTCTTTCACTGTCATCAACTTTTGTCTCGGGTTCTGCATTCTCCTGAACAGAGTAATTTGATAGTCTCTCGAGATAAATTTTGCCTTCATCTTCGCAATCATTCGATCCCAACTTTTAATTTTATGCTTTCCCTTGTAGCGTCTGTTAGCTTGTAGCTCATCCCACCACAATGTTGTGTGTCCTTTCAGTCTTGTGGCAGCATACTTGACCTTTTTTTCCTCTTCGACATATTCATAATCGAAGTAGGTGTCCAGAGCTCTAATCCAATCTAGAAGCTCTTATGCATCCAAGTTTCCCTCGTAAACTGGGATGTCCATATTTGCTTTTGCACCCATCCTGGCAATAGCTTTGATCAAACGTTCATTTGATGTGTCTTCGGTTGCAACTTCCTCTTCTCGTTCAGCCTCTATTTCACTATCAAAATCACTGAGATCCCCTACACTAGCTGTGTGTCTTTGCGCTGTCTCCATGTCTTCGAGTCTTGCTCGGAGATCACGCATTTGTCTCTTCATTTCTGGATTGGTTACCTACCTGCCTCTTATCCGCATCTCCCTATCCTCTGGATCGGGTGACTGTCTTTCTTTCCTCGGCGGCATGGTGAATTTCCTTCTCCCTGCTACAGAAAGCAAAGAGTATTTTTGTGCTCTGATACCACTCTGACACAACCACACCCACAGGCACGCCCGCTCACAGGATCCTCTCTTCCCTCGGCCCGAAGAACACCAAGGTTCTTCTATTTCCCTATCAGGAAATCTGCACCCATAGCTCTCTTCTTGCGATCCCCCTCTCTTGTTTATCGAGGAATCGGAACTCGCGACTTTGCAAGTCCAATGGTCGAGCGCTTTACTCTCAAATCCCCGAGATCCGATACCTCAGTCAACGCTAACCCTTCTCTTTACCCTATCGGAACCTCCCTGATCGCGATTTCTCCACTCGCGATACCAAGCAACTTGTCTTACCAACTCCCGATACCCGATACGCCGAAACTCCGATGCACACGTGCGAGTTGAATTTTTCCACTTCCCGTCACTTTTATCAGGATTTCGGGGTTCGCGGGATCGTGAATCCTGATGTCAATGGTTCTAGGACTTTACTTTTCCCGAACTTCGATACGGTGTGCCACCTGTCCTCCACTAACTTCCTATGGCCCCACACACTGTCCTTCGACTGTCGGGATATCGCGTATCGCGATATCGCAATTCCTATTACAATAGTTTGGAGATTCGACTCACGAAACTCTGATCCACGATATGCATGTGAATCCGACGACCCTCGTGGTCCTGATCAATGACTCCTCCTCTCTTGAGCTTGGAACCCTTTCGGGAATACATCGTCGTATCTTTCCTGCACTTTTCCAAGATCTAACGGTTCACGGTGATTCGCGATTCTCCCTGGGGAATTCCGACCGTCTATTTCTTCCACTGAGACTCGCGGAACAACTAAGTGTCCCTCCCCACGGAAATCGTTCGCCTGTCCTTGAAAACCTGCGACACTTATTTCCAACCTTTAAGGCACAATTTATCTCTGTTGTTCTTTCAACAAACTCGAAGACCTATCCTTCCTGAGCTTTTCTCACGTCTTCAAGTTCTTAAAAAGAAACTCCTTGCTCGCACTCCTTGCAGCAAACCTTCAATCACGACTACATGTTGAAGTCTTCAACTCTTCTCACACTTGCAGCAGCAATCCTTCAAAGACTTACTTAGGTTCGCAACCCTGATACTTTCACCTGGCCTGCGCACTCCTTGCATGGCTCCTGTGCCCAATTGCACCTTCGGGATGAATGAGAGCAAAGGTTATCTCTATCTGAACCCTCTGTCAACTCTAATCTCCACAAAAATCCTTCTCAACTTAGCAAAGGTTATCTCTATCTGAACTTGCTTATTTTAGATGAGGTATTATTGTCAAGGAAGGAAGTGCATGGGTTGGAAAATATTTAATTTAAGCAAGAGTTGGTTTATTATAGCATTTTATCCATATTTAGTTCATACGCCCTCTTTGGAGGAGTTTATATTTGGGATGTGATAGCTTTGTTCCTCTATTTATGGTTTTGAAATTTGTTTAAACCTATATTTATATTCTATAAAGGCTAAAGGGGTAGTGAGGACAGGGGTGGGATTTGATTATTGATTTTTCTTGACTTCTCTTGTCTTCACACTCCACTTTTTTATTGGAGTAAGTGTGAGCAACCATAATATTCAATGAGAGGTAGAGGTTGCTATCACCTTTCTCATGTGAATTAGTCCCTAAACATTGGTGTGAGAAATTGCTTTGAAAGTGGTTTGATGCCCCTTGGATTTCTTTGTAGTTGAAGCTAATATCCCCCAAAATTTGTAGTAATTACAGCTTCGAAATAAAAGTAACATCCATTTGGATATTATATCTCACTTCTTTGTTCCTCTATTGATGGTTGTGATATTTTTTAAACCTCTATGCCTAATCTATAAAGGCTAAAGGGGTAGTGAGGATAGGGGTGAGATTTGATTATT